>JADKXX010009364.1:0-52159 GCA_017310255.1 Butorides virescens | reverse complement strand
AAGGAAAAAGGAAAGGAAAGGAAAGGAAAAAGGAAAGGAAAGGAAAGGAAAAAGGAAAGGAAAGGAAAGGAAAAAGGAAAGGAAAGGAAAGGAAAAAGGAAAGGAAAGGAAAGGAAAAAGGAAAGGAAAGGAAAGGAAAAAGGAAAGGAAAGGAAAGAAAAAAGAAAAAGAAAGGAAAGAAAAAGGAAAAGAAAGGAATACTTGCACGCGTGCTTTCCAGGAATCACTCAAAGTTCAGGAAACCCTTGCTGTACGGGAACCGTTGCCAGCTGGAGCGTGCATCATCTCTAAGGAACTGCCACGCACAGCAAAAACCTCTGCAAGTGCTGGCGAGAGACGCAAGTGGTGTGGCCCATCCCGCCAAAAGCCAGGCAGGCGGCAGCTCGTCCGTGGTGAACAAAACCATCCAGAGCCTCCCCTCGGTGCCAGAGGCGCCCCTGGCCAGCCTGCACCTCGAACCCCTTTTCTGTCACCGTTTTGAAAGCGGTTTGTCAGTGTATGTGAAGGATTCGAGTTCCTTCGTACCTTACCTATGGTACAAATTTATTTTAAATGCATCCCTGAATTACTCAGCTGTTTTTCAAGAAATCTCCTTTTTTTTCCCCCTGAATTAAGGTGAATAATGTGTACAACTCTGGTTCTGATTACTTGGCCTTATTTTTATTTTCCCTATATTAACAGCCTGCGTTTATTTTTATTCACAGTTTTCTCTGCATGGGGAAGGACCCTGGCTGCTAACCCTCCCGTTGGTCTTCCAAAGGCCCAAAGTGCCACCCATTTCACTGACACCATCGTCAAAAGATGTTAAGGATGAAGCACGTGTGCATACACTGATGTGTGGGCAGGTTTTTACGCAACCTGACAGAAATATTTAGGCAGTAGGTTTCCAGTGTTAGTGCCATGCGCCCAAATTTAGCATGCGAACACGCAGTGTGGGTGTTCCAAATCTGCAGGAAACTTGTGTGTACTTCGGTTGCAACGATGGGCACAAGGCTCGCTTGGTTCAGGAGGCAAAGTCCGTTCACGTTTGAGGTCTGTGGGTTTGCCTTCCAAGCCATTTAGGTTTGCTCACATATTCCCAGCCCTTGGGATTTTGGCTGTCTGGGACACCTAAAGCAGCACAAGCCCCAAAGCGGCTTAGAAGTGTGTTTATGATAAAGCCACAGGGCACGGGACTGGTAAAGACCACCCGCCCCTCACCACCAGGGCCGCTTTCAGCGTGGCAGGGCTACCTAACGCCAACCCCTGCTGGCGTTGTAATGAGCAGGTCCTTCCCTCTCTTTAATGCGGTGCTTTGCACCCCTTTGGGTGCTCTTGGAAGCTTGTCCCATTGTCCCGCAGTTGTCATTGGGGTTCTGGCTGGGGTGTTCTTCAGCAATTAAGCTAAATCTGCTTCACGCTGTTTCTGGTGACTGTGAGCATTCATTCTGCCAGCCTCTCCACCTCAACTGACCCACCCCCCCCCCCCAAAATCCAATCCTTAAAACGGGGAAAAGTACGGGAAGTGGGACTTTACCCCCTTTTAGGCAAAAAAAAAAAAAAAAACCAAAAAAACCAAATTAATCTTTTGATGAAATTTCTAGGGCTGGAATCAGTAATTGGAAAGGCGGCGTTTGAAAGGCAGCTTGCAGAGTTGTTTCGTGCAGCGAGGTGCTGGGGGCACCCAGGGTGCTTTCTGAAGCAGTCCTGACGGGATGACAATGGGGGGGGATGCAGATTCCACCCCCTCTCCTGAACCTGCGTCCTTCTGGCTTTTAGGAGGGTGTTTAATTGTTGTCTTGCAGGCAGTGTTTTGGCCGCAGAGGTGGTTCCTCGCTAGGGGATCCAACCATGTCATGCGTACTTCCAGGCTTGTATAGGATCAAAACCTGTACACGTATATGCTAGATACTATCAATGTTTTCACACGCATTTTTGCACAGAGTTAGCACTGCCCTGCTCCTTTCCTTTTTCCTTAGGCTAGTGATGCTTTTTGACCCATTCTCATAGCAGTGGTTCCCCCCAAAGGACGTGCACCTTCCCATTTTTGCACGAGGTGTGGTCTACCCGGTAAATATCTAAAAGTAACGCCAGTAGCGCCGGCAGCGTTTCTTGAAAGGTTAGATCCTCCATGGCAATAACACGCAGAAAAACTAACCGTGTCGAACTGGGGTATTACCGGCGAGGCGAGACAGCCCCATCGGTCGTAGACCCTTGAATACAGACAAAGCCCGTGCTCGTCACAGCACGAGTAGCTCCACGACACCAGTCACCAAATGATCAAGCAGCCCTGCAAGCTCAGTAGGATAGGCTGGAGCATGGACTGGAGCATTTTGAACCAAAAGCCGCAATTTTTTTCTCAGTTACGGCCGTCCCATGGCAGGCACAGGGAAGTGCACCCGTGCAGACCCACACCACGCATTGATCACCACAACCACAACCTCCTGCACCCCCGCTGCATCTAAATGTAAATATCTGGTGGAGAGCATCCCAAGCCTGCCCCCCTTGGACACATCAGGTTTCCTTTGCTCCTTGGCTAATAGCCCACCGCCACCCCTAGCTGATGCCATCTCGTAGTCATCACGGGGGACGATTTGTTCGGGGTGTTTTTTAACCCCGATGATGCCCGTGCCCACACTGTGAGCACAGCCTTCCCGAGGCTCTCCGAGGAGAGCAACCTGCCGGCCTGTCACCTGGAAATACAACCCGCAACCTGGACGTGGGTGGGCACCACATGCCAGGAGGAGTGAACGTTTCACTGCTGGGTCATTATTCTTATTTTCTTGCCTTAGGGCAGGGCAGCATTTCTGCATGGATTCACACAGCAGGTTAGAGCTCCGGTTAACTCCACGCCGGGGCTGATGCTACAGACCGTGACACTTTGCTTATTGAGATTTAGTAGCATCCCTCTCATCGTTCATTCAGTTTTCACCAGATATTATCAAGCGTCCAGCCGGGATCCATATGCCTTTATTATGTATGAAAGTTAAGCAAACAGTACCGCAAGAATAAATTCAGTATTGAACCCAGACAAGAAAAAAGCAGCAAATGTAAGTGGTATGTCCATCACCTCCCACTCCCACCCTTCTCCCTTTTTCTCCAAAACCAGGAGGGTGTGGAGGTTCTCACTCCTAGAGAGAGTCCAGAGGAGGGCAACAAGGATGATAAAGGGTCTGGAGCATCTCCCCTACGAGGAAAGGCTGCGAGAGTTGGGCTTGTTCAGCCTGGAGAAGAGGAGACTGAGAGGGGACCTCATCAACACCTACAAATATCTTAAGGGCGGAAGTCAAGAGGACGGGAGGAGCCTGTTTACAGTGGTGTCCAGTGACAGGACTAGGGGCAACGGGTGCAAACTGAAACATAAGAGGTTTCAGTTGAATATGAGGAAGAACTTCTTTACTCTAAGGGTGACTGAGCACTGGAACAGGCTGCCCAGGGGGGTTGTGGAGTCTCCTTCTCTGGAGATATTCAAAGCCCGCCTGGACGAAGTCCTGTCTAGCATGCTCTAGGAGAGCCTGCTTTAGCAGGGGGGTTGGACTAGATGATCTTCCGAGGTCCCTTCCAACCCTTGCGATTCTGTGATTCTGTGTGATTCTGTGATTTCCAATCAATAAGGTTGGGAAAATTCATGGTTTGTCCTGGTAGCTCTTCTACACTCGAAGCGTCCCAGTTGGCCACCAGGCTGACCGCAGTGGCAGCAGCATTGTCTGAAAGGTGAGGAAACCTCCTGAAGGGAAAAATCCCGAGGCAGGTGGAGGTGGGTGTCCAGAAACAGCCTCTGGAGACGGCCTCAGCATCAGCCAGGGGAGGCAGACACAGGGCTGTGCCCCCAAAGGCACCCGGAGCCACGGGCATTGCAAAACCTCCGGGGGAGTCCAGAGGGGCTTTCAGCTTTTGCTGGCTTTCCTTTTAGGGTATTTTTAAAGGGTCATAAATACAGGAGCTGGCTTTCTTCAGGAAGAGAAATGCCTGTACCGAAAACCGGGCGAATTACAGGAAACACTGCTTCAGCGTTCTCACCGCCGCGGGTGGGATTGCTTGGTCAACTTCACCCACCGTGCTTTCCCAAAACCAGCCACCTTTTAAATCTGTTGGGTTGGTGTATGCAGACTTCAGAGGCACCCCTGGGCAGCGCCTAACCTTTGCTGTGGTTTCCAGGTGGGAAATGAGGTACCAGACGACACCTATCCTGGAGGCTACAGCACACCAGCTAAAACTGGGCAGCAGAGGAAATATTCTGGGAAGAGCATCTGGTCTCAGGACTCTGCTGTTTTCCTGTAAATAGGAGGGTGAAAGTCATCCTGAAAGCTGACAGTGAGGAGAAGTTGCGCTGCCCAGGACTTTCTGTGGTGCAGCAAGCAAACGGCCGGTGCCTGGCGAGCGGCTGCGGCGTGGTGGTGCAGAGAGCTGCCCAAACCCAGCTGCCTCGGTTTTACTTTCTGAGGGCTGCGAAGGAGTGGATTGAGCTGAAAATCCCTATTTTTCCGTGCACAGCGGAGCAAGTTTATTTCCACAGTGCTGATGCTGCCGAAAACTGAATTTGGAAAGCCCTATTTGGGGTGGGGGCAGAGGTCTTCCGCCTGCCTGCCACATGCAACGTCGATTAAGTGAAAAAAGAAAAATAACATGGGCCCTGGTGCTGGTTTTCCCCTTCTAGACTCGTGAAAATAAGAAGTTGAATTTCTTTATTCTCCTTCTGCATTAAGCCTTGTTATTTTAAATAGCTAAAGTGTGAGTGGGCTGCTTATATTTCACGAGCGGCCCAAGATACTTGCGGGGGTTTCTCACCTGCGTGGACCAGTCTTGGGCTCCCCAGTGAAGGGCTCTGCAGACGATGAAGGGATCGGAGCAGCGGAGGCTGAGAGAGCTGGGACTGCTCCGCCTGGAGAAGAGGATGCTCGGGGGGGCCTTGCCGATGTGTGTAAATACCTGATGGAGGAATGAAGATGGTGGAGCCGAGCTCTTCCCAGTGGTGCCCAGTGCCAGGACCAGAGGCAACAGGCACAAATTGAAATGCAGGAGGCTCTCTCTAAACATAAGGAAAGCGTGTGGTTTGGTTTGGTTTGGTTTGGTTTGGTTTGGTTTGGTTTGGTTTGGTTTGGCTTGGTTGCAGAGGCTCCATGCTTGGAGATGTTCAAGCCCTGATGGGACATGGTCCTGAGCAAGCGGCTGGAGGCAACCCTGTGTTGTGGATGGAGTGAGAGGGAGGCAAAAATAATGTGGTTTATTGGTGTAAAACAGTGAGTTAACAAAGGTCAGTGGTCAACGCGACAATAGTTTGTGAGATTCGATGGCAAGGTACTCTTGGTTATTTACTGCACAGGGGACAGGGTCAGACAAAACTGTCAGGGAGACCCTAAAGTTGAGTCATGAGGTTCAGAGAGGACCCCCTGGCTTTCTGAACTCCCTCAGAGAGGAGCCGAGGTGCGGCTGGACCCAACCCTAGTCCCAGACTTGGTCAACAGTTCATGTCTAAAGGATTATATATGCACAATCAGTCCTTTCTATCCCTCTGCCAAGGTTTCCAAGTTAGCATGCTGTTAGTCACTTACCAAGAATCTGTCGTGATAAGGAACCTCTCGGCCTCGAGGGGTGACCCTGAGAGGGGTCCCTGCTCCCGGGGAGATCCTGGCGTGCAGCCGCTGCCGTGCGGGAGAGCTCCAAGGGCTCTGGGGCTGCTGGCTGGGGATGGGGGCAGGATGGTTGGCTCACGGTCAGATTTGCATCCTGACCATGGTGCTCAGGGGGGCACATTCCACAGTAGCCCTTGGCTGTGGTATTGTTCTCTGTCTCCCCCACACGCAGTGGGTGCCACCTTCAGGACCAGACACATCCATCACCACCGCCACGGGTGGGTATCGCTTGGGAGAGGTGAAGGGAGGGGGAGCCGGAGGCGAGGGGGGAGCACACCCCCACAGCCTGCCCTGAGCAGGGGCTTGGGCTGGGTGTTGTCCAGAGGTCTCTGTTGTCCTGTGCAAATTAAATATCACTTTATGAAGGATTGCAGGCTTAAAATTTTTCCCTCTGCCAAATTTATGAAATTGTACTTCACTGTGTCATACAAAATGTGCGTGGAATCCTTTTGATTCCATTAATATCTTCCCCACATACATTTTCGACATAGGTTGGCAAAACTAACATTGATGAACTTTTTTCCAGTTCCAGGGCTGGTTCTTTGAATACTTTTGTTTCTCTGTTCATGACTGGGGTAAAACACAGACCCTTCGGGAATCGAAGCAAGGCTGACGAGCCGTTTTGGCACTTTTGGAAACCGTAGGCAGGGAATCCCACCCATTATGGAAGGTTTGTGGGTAGAAATATGTACTCACAAAACAATTGTGGTGGGGTGTTTTTTGCTTTCCGGGTGGGAAGCCAAAAGGATGGATCTCCAGAGGAGAGCCACAAAGCTGGGGAGGGGTCTGGAGCCCCAGGCTGCTGGGGAGCGGCTGGGGGAGCTGGGGGGGTTCAGCCTGGAGCAGAGGAGGCTGAGGGGAGCCCTCATCGCTCCCTACAACTGCCTGAGAGGAGGGGGGAGCCGAGGGGGTCGGGCTCTGCTCCCAGGGAAGGGGCGATGGGACGAGGGGCACCGGCCTCAAGTTGTGCCAGGGCAGGGTGAGGTTGGGCCTGGGGAACAATTCCTTCTCCAAAGGGCTGTCAGGGGCTGGAAGGGGCTGCCCAGGGAAGGGGTCCAGCCCTGGGGGGATTTAACAGCCGGGCAGGGGCGGTGCTGAGGGCCAGGGTTTGGGGGTGGGATGGCAGGGGGAGGGGGGCGGTTGGGCTGGGGGAGCTTAAAGGGCTTTGCCAACCCAAACGATCCTGTGATGCTAGGATCTCCACTAGCTTACCTGCAGGAATCCTGACGTCCGAGCTGTGCCCCCAGGGTGGTTTGAGCATCCCACACAGGGTGAGGCGAGGGGCAGGACAGGCACAGCCAAACCTGCACAGGGGGAGAGAGGCCACAGCAGGAGCTCACCCTCGCCAGGGCATCAGCCCACGAGCAAACCCGCGTGCCAAAATAGCACCGGATGGCCAAGCACCGTCCTGCTTTGTACCTGTACTCTGTTGGGCAATTTGGATTTTCTAGAAAAGCAGGCAGAAAATAGAAGTATTGCTGCTTTAAAACAGATGGTCTGGCAAAGAGATTACGTCCTCCCAGGGAGGAGTTTTCAAGGAGGAAGGCACTGCACAGCGTATAAATATCTCAGGCGGGGATTGCTGCTGTCCCATCTGCCTGTGAACCTGCTGGCGAAGGGCAGCGTCCCCGCCACTCTTGAAACAGCATCATGGCTGCTGCGTTTGTGGAGACCAGGATCAGGGATGGCAGAGTGACCCTGTTCGTAAAGGCGGGCTGCCCTTACTGCCGGAATGCCATGGAGATACTCCAGAACTACAACTTCGCGCCTCAAGGCCTGCAAGTGTTTGATATCACCAGGATGCAGGATGTCCAGGATTACCTGCAGCAAAAAACAAGGCAAAGAACCGTAAGTTCTCTCCCTCTTATTCCAGAACCTGCTGGTCCTCTGTCCCAGCCACCCCAAAAGCTGGCCAGCCCGTGGCAGAGCCTAAGCGAGGTCTCCTTGCCCCGCCACTTTCCGCGCCAGATCTCGGGGAGAAGCTGCACCCCTTTCTCATTTTTACACGCGCTCCTTGTTCCGATTGCGCTGCTCCTCCCGTCGCTGGAGCCGCGGCGGGGGTCCGTGCCGCCGTGCCGAGGGGTGCAGCCCCCTCCCCGCCACGGGCACCGGCTGGGGGCTCCCCCCCAGGGAGCTGCAGCATTGCCCGGGACACGGCTTACCTCCTGCGAGCCCCTTTGCTGCTGTAACACGCAGGGAAAAGCCTGATGTTAAGGCTTGGTTCGTGACCCCGCTGGGTAGAGAAGGGCTGGTGGAGAGGGGCTACCTCTGTGTTTTTAGGGCAGTGAGCCAAAGCTCTGTCAGAGACCTTCCTACGACGCTGCCCGAGGCAGCACAAGGTTGCGGGGGAGCGAGAACACAGGGCTGCAAGTTTGTCTGAGTTTGGACACTTGCTTTCCCCTTTGCCCTTAAGCAGAAAAAGCGTTTCGAACTGCACCCCCGCAGCCGGCTGCAAAGTAGATGCTGTGCTTACAAAATTTAGTGGCCGTTTCTTTTGAAGCTTAATTAAAAAACTGGGTCTGTCTCAGGGAGCAACGTTTTGAGCCGGAGCTTCTGGAAGAAATCTCAGGAAAGCCACTGCTCAGGGCGTCCTTCAGCACCAGTCGTACTTCATAGAATGTTTCGGGTTGGAAGGGAACCCTACAGGTCATCTACTCCAACCCCCTATGTCCTTCTGCATAATGAATGCACCTTTTATTTTTTCCTCCCCAATCTGACTTAATAATACCAAAACCTCCATGGATCATAGAACCATACAGTCGTTTAGGTTGGGAAAGACCTTTAAGATCATTGAGTCCCACCATTACCCTAGCATGGCCATTGAAGCAGAGCAGAAGGGAAACGCTGGGGATCCACTATCCCCACCACCTGGGTTTCGGGGGGGGATTTTCCTGTGCTGGCTGCATGTGCTTGGACTCAGCCCAGGGGAAACCCAGGCCCATGGCAAAGCGCTGGCTGCCTGTGACTCCTGTGACATCCTCACCCTCGGAGTCAAGGCTCTTCCCTGCTTTGCACCTGGCCCAGCCTGGCACGGTGATCACAGAATGATAGAATGATAGAATGGGTTGGGTTGGAAGGGACCTTTAAAGGCCACCCAGTCCCACCCCCTGCCATGGGAAGGGACATCTCCAGCTGGATCAGGTTGTCAGAGCCCATCCAGCCTGACCTTGGCGATCCACTGACAGCCCAGGCTGCTCCTCCTGTGCCACATGGCCGGCTGCGGCTCTTGCTCGGATTTTTGGGGAGACCAGCAACACCCAAGCGTCCCGGAGCTCAGCCCTCTGGGCTGCTGGAGCACCCTGCCTTTTCCCACACCAATTGCCCATTGCTTCAGTCTGGAGAAAAGAAGGCTGCGGGGAGACCTGATTACGGCCTTTCAATACCTAAAGGGGGCCTATAGGAAAGAGGGGGAAAATCTTTTTAGTAGGGCCAGCTGGGGTCCTTGTCCTTGCCCAGGACAAGGGGTAATGGTTTTAAACTAAATCAGGGTAGGTTTAGGCTAGATATAAGAAAAAAATTCTTTACAATGAGGGTGGTGAAACACTGGAACAGGTTGCCCAGAGAGGTAGTGGAGGCCCCATCCCTGGGAACATTCAAGGCCACGTTGGATGAGGCTCTGAGCAACCTGATCTGGTTGAAGGTGTCCCTGCTCAGGGGGGGTTGGACTAGATGACCTCTAGTGGTCCCTTCCAACCCAAAACATTCTATGATTCTATGATTCTATGATTCTATGATTCTATGATTCTATGATTCTATGATAAACACCTTTTACACTTCTTTCCACAGCCCCAGCCCTCTGTAGCACTGGACCTTTTAGGAAAGCCTTGTTAACCCAATTACGTCCCCCCCGGCCCCCACCCGCCGTGCCACTTCTGAGCTTTGCGATACGCTGCGGTGTGCTGGCGGCCGTCCCTGAGGACCTCAGGAAACCTCACAGCCCTACGGCCGAGGCTCCAGGGAATCGCTGCAGCCGTGCTGAGCAGTGCCGGGAACTGCAAGCAGCATCCCAAAAGCAGAGGTGTTCTCACGGCAGCAGGGAAATTTGGGAGGCAAGGAGGGAGGGAGGGAGAGGACGGCCAGCTGTGTTAGTGAAGCAGCATAGAGAAAGCAGAAAATGATTTCCCAGAAAGAGGGGGATTAGTGGGATTAGGAGCAAGAAAAAACACAGAAAGTGGAAGCAAATTTCCAGGCTGAGGAAGAACAGTGTGAGGTTTGCCAGCAAAAGATGTCACTTAGGGGAAGCAGAAGGTAATTTCCCAGCGGCTGAGGGACACGGGAGCAGCGGAACTGGCATTAGTGGGGACAAAGGGTCGCTTTCTGCTGCTGAGGACAGGGTGACAGAAGAAGGCTTGTCTTAGCTGCTGCTGGGGCCTGGGGGATTTGGGGTGATGGGAAAGCTTTGTTCACCGAGTTGGTGGTGCAGGATGAATCCCAGAATCCCAGCATGGCCGGGGCTGGCAGGGCCCCCCGGAGCTCCCCCAGTGCCACCCCCCTGCCCAAGCAGGCTCACCCAGAGCAGGGGGCACAGGACAGCGGCCAGGCGGGGGTTGAAGATCTCCAGAGAAGGAGACTCCACAGCCCCCCTGGGCAGCCTGGGCCAGGGCTCCAGCACCCTCACACTCAACAAGTTCTTCCTCACGTTCAACTGAAAATGAAGAACAAACTCCTCCATGCTCTCTCCAAAGCTGTCGTCTTTCCCAGCCCCACCAGTAATGCGTGACTTCCCTTGCCCACGCCAGCCAGAGGAAGGCTTCTGGTTTTTGCCTGGGCTTGTGCCTTAAGCACCTTTCAGGGTCCCGCCGCCGCCGAGGCACCGGTGGTGCAGGCAGGCTGCCTGCTCCTGCCTGCTCTTGCAGCAAGGTCTCTGCACTACCAGAAGCGTGGGACATGGAGCCCTGCTCGGCTGCACCCCTCAGGAGGGATGGAGGCAGATATTTGGGAGAGGACCATGTGCAGCCATCTCCCCACCTCCAGCGCAGGCGAAGGAGAACCGTGCGGGTGGGGTAAGGGCTGGGAGCGAGCGGAGCAGGGCCAGCTCCTTTGGGACATTCACCGATAAGGGGATGTGAGGAGCCAGGACAAGAGCTGGCCGAGATCAAGAAGTCCAGGGTAAAGAGTGGAAGGGCGAGGATGGACCAAAATGCTGCCGGTGGGCCAGGGTGTCCGTAGGGCTGCCGTCGCCAGCCTGCCTACGGGGCAGGGTGCACGTGGTCTGGGGGAAAGGAGGTGCTGAAGGGCACGGCTGTGGGCTCACACGGGTCCCCAGGGAGGGCAGCGGGGAGCTTGGGGGGTGGGGGTCCCTCCTCAGGGTGGGGGTGTCCTCCTCCCGAAGTTAGCCCTTGCCTTGGCCGCACAGGAGCAGAGGAGAAGGCTTTCCGAGCGGCCGCCTTCCGACTGCCCACTTTCCCCTTAGTATTTTATGCCTCTTCTTGACCACGTCTTTTGCCTTGAGTCCTTGAACTATTGCCCTCTCAATAATTTCACTTCTGCCTGTGTTTTTGGTTTTTTTTCCTCTTCCCTGGCTTTAGCTGGGGTGCTTTTTCCCATCTCAACAATGATTTTCACTTCCCTCTGCAGAGAGCGGCACATAACACTCTGTGAGGAAGTCTCTGGCACTGAGGTTCAGTAATAATTCATGGTCTTCAGGAGAGGGGTTTTTTGGTTTGGTTTTTTTTTTTTAATTTGGTTCCGCACTGATCGCCACTTGCCTTGCACCAAGGCGACCATCACGAGACGGGCAGGAAAAGAGCAGACCGTCAGGGGTGGAAGTAGGAGGAGGGCAAGAGGTCAGAAAAAGGGTACGTGGAGAAGGGGATGTTCCAGAAATGTAAGAAGTTTGCTGTGCCGAGTGGCTTTGGTAGGAACGGTGGCCATCAGGTGGTCATCAGCACATCCCTCCTGGCAGCTTCGCCTGCCTGGGAAGCACTCGGGAGGCCGGTGGGACTCCTCGGAGCATGGAGAACTTGCCATGGGCACAGGCATGGTCGGTAGGCGCCGCGGGACCGGGCACTGGGAGCAGCTCACGCGCTGCTCTGGGATGGTGGGTTCGGAGCCTGCTCCCCTGGCGTAGCGCGGTTTTATCCACCC
Source organism: Butorides virescens (assembly GCA_017310255.1). Lineage (NCBI taxonomy): Eukaryota > Metazoa > Chordata > Aves > Pelecaniformes > Ardeidae > Butorides > Butorides virescens. Next base: position 40,460 of record JADKXX010009364.1, on the reverse strand, counting down.
GTAGCCTCTATAACACGCGGAGCATTCCCCCACCCCATCTTTTCTAGCAGCGGATTTTCGGACAGACGGTGGCTTGGACACAAGAAGAGGAGGGTGCTCTAAATCATGGTCTCCTTGGTGTGACGTCTCCTTCCCAGACAAACCCTCTCACCCTTCTTTGCCTTCAGGGGCCCAGCGCTACTGGTTAATCTGTGGTGTTGTTTCTGCCCAGGTCCCTCACGTGTTTTTTGGGAGACAGTGCATCGGAGGACTATGCGAGCTGCAGAACATGGGCTATCGGCTCCCCAGGGCTCTGCAGCGGATCGGTGCCCTGCAGTAGCAGACGGGTAAGTCCTGGGGAGCACTCCCTGGCCAACAGCAAGGGTTTTTCAGTAATATAGGCAAAGTTGAGTGTTTATAATGCTGGAGCATGACTTGATGGAGCTGTCTTGTGTGCCATTACGCAACAGCAAAGTGTGAGATAATTTCTGGGATTCGCAGCCGCAGTATAGACATCACAACTGCCTTCCTGCATACTTGACAGAAATGTCCCCAGAATCTCTGGCGACACAGGTTTCACTTGCTAGCCTTTGCCTGGGATCTAGGCAAAATGGCTCAGCCCGTAGATCATTCTTTTTTTTTTCCCCACGTCAGAAGACAGAGCCTGCTGCTCTAAAACAAAGTCTCTGAAGTTTCAGCCTGCCTGCTTATAGAAGACAGGCTCTTATTATATTGTAATTGGCTTTAAAAAATGTATAGACACTCTGTCGGGGACCCACTGTACTTTTCAGTGAGTGGGGAGAGTGGTGACCCTCAGCAGGACTTTCTGAGGTGCTTGCACGCAGGCATGGAGAAATGCTGCAGACCACGTGGAGATGGGTAGAGTTTGTGCAGGTCCCAGGTTTGTGCGGGCTGCGTCTTTTACGCAGGGAAACGGCCTGCAGAAGGTGAGCGGAGCAGGCGAGAGCGCTTTAATATTTAGGCTAAGGTGTTCTTGGCCCTTGGGTTTGCAAGTGCACCTAAAAGGGCCTCCAGGACTAAATGCTGACCAGTTAGAGGAGAACCAGACGTCAGAGGTACCTCAGTTGTTAAAGGCCTGTGCGGGCTTCACATTTCCCTAAGCCCTGCCTTCAGCAACACCTGTGCAGTCTGGAGCTTGAAAAAGAGTAATTTGCAACTTCCTTACAAAAAAAGTCCATTGTGAAGCAAGTCAGACCATTGACTACTGGCTTAGGGCAGCCCAGACCCTGCAGACTGGTATACGTGACCATCACCAACCCTGGGGGTATTTAAAAGACGGGTAGATGAGGTGCTTAGGGACATGGTTTAGTGGTGGACATGTTTGGTTGGACTCAATGATCTTGAAGGTCTTTTCCAACCAAATGATTCTATGATTCTGGGATTCTATGACATTGGGTCATCTCCTGCCAGAGAGGGGAGGAGGCCTTGCACCAGCCTAACCATACGATACCCAGAAGCACCACTTTCTCATCGCAAGAATGCTCTTTTCACATGTTTGACAGTGGTTTGGCAACACGATGACCTCTAAGAGTTTAATCTGGAGTTTCTCTTCACCCTGTGTTACAAAGCCACAGGAACAAGAGCTCTTCTCTCTGCTGGAGAAGGATTGCATATATAAGATATGTCAGGATTATAAATAAGATCAAGATGATTACAAAACAGAAAAGGAGATTATAGGGATAAGAAGAGGAAATCGCAGAATCATTCCGGTCAGAGGAGGCCTCCGGAGGTCTCTTGTCCAACCCCTTGCTCCCAGCAGGGTCAGCTATGGGATCAGACCAGGTTGCTCAGGATTTTATCCAGCCAGGTCTTGGAACACCTTCAAGGACAGAGCCTGCACAACTTCTCTGGGAATGTTTTACTCTCCAAATGGGCAAAACTTCTTTCCTGGCACATCTGCTGCTCCTTGCCCTCCCAGCACACGCCGCCCCGCAGGAGCACTCCTGTGAACGCAGCCCAGGGTGCTGGGCCCCTCCTTGCTGCCAGGGCACCCTGCTGGCCGGCATTCACCTCCCTGGCTGCCGAGACCCCCTGCTCCCACCACTTTTTGCAGAGCTGCTCTCCGACCAGTCAACCCCAGTATCACCCAACGAGGCTGCTCCTGCCAGACAAAACTCAACTCTAGTTGAGTTTCATAAGGCTCCTGCCCACCTATTCCTTCACCTAGGTCCTGGGCAATGTTTCCAAATTCCTCGTGCAGCCTGTCCCTGCTCTTGCCCTTCTGCCTTAGAGCCCAGCTGTGCATCCCACCCTCAGCCACGATGCTCTGCTGATGCATCTGCTTGTCTTCTGGAGTATCAGGTTTTGGACAGACTGCTTTTGGAGGAGGGGGTTAGAGGACAGGACAGAACAGCCTAAAATCGATGTCTGTGGTAACAGATAGAAAGGCACAGAAGAAACGGAGCAATAACCTAAACGAGCAGAGCAGCAGCAAGAGAAGATGCAGAGCAGGACATGGCTGAGGCTGCAGTGGGCCCTCTGTGGTCCTCACTGCCCCGAAGGGCAGATGCAGGGAAGGAAGGCAAGGAGAGAGTCGTGTCTTTTAGGAAGTCTCAAATAGTGGGCTTTTTGCAGAAAAGGAGGAAGAGGCATTGGGGCAGCCAGCCCTGCAGAATGGAGGGCCTTGCTCCAGCAAGTGTTTTAGGGACACCCGGATGTGTGTGATGTGTGCCACCACTGCGTTTGTGTGGGGCATGAGTGGGAGCGGGCCATCGGTGAGCCTTTAGGGACATCACGAATGAAAACCCCCAGACCAGGAGTGACACCGAAGATCCATGTGTCAGCCGCGTTCATGCCCGTGCCAGAAGAGAACCCCTTGCTGCTCCTCTACAGCATACGGAGAAAGATGATACAGACCAGGGTCCACCAAAACATCCCTTCAACAACCCATTGCAGCACGTAGAATTTTTTTTAAACTTTTACTCTGCTTCTTCAGAGGCTAAGATGCCACGATCTGTACAGACAGACACGGGTGTGTTCATGGGGGTGACTGTGCACAATCCAACTTCTCTGTGTTCTACACAGTAAGGAGCTTGGAACCTTGGCAGGAGCCTGAGTCCAACCCACAGGCTCTCACGTGGCTGAATACTTGACTGCACAGAGTCAGAGGTCCTTGCTTTCCCTACCAAATAAAACTTATTGGTTTGGTACGACAGCTCTTAACAAAGATGTCTGCCATTTCTGCTTTCAGGAGAAAGATGACCAGGAGCTATGGCCTCCTCATTTTGACATACACTCTTCTTGGAACAAGTGCCTTGCAACTTCCTTCCATGGGATCAAAAGCAGCTTTTTGGCGAATGCAGCTCCTTTCCCTTTCGTCAATCACTGCGTTGAGACGTCAACATCTCTTCAGCCTTTCTGTAGCTCTGGCGTGAAGTCCAGAATGTGATGTGGGGCAGCCCAATAAAATACGCTTGCTCTGGGTGTCTGTGTTCACTGTTCTGTTCCTACAAACCCGTTCATGTCCTCACCCTAAACGCCTCCTTTCTCTCTAGAGCCTCTTCCTCCCTGTCTCTCCCAAATGACCTTCTGGAAATTCCCGAAGTATTCAATGTCCTGTAAAAAATGTCATTACAACAACGGGCTGAGTTGGAGGCTACTGTAATGTTGGTATCCTGCAATGTGGCCTTGAAAATAGCCACTGCAGCCTGTGCACGCCTCTCCTGCCCTGGTGGCCCATCAGCCTTGGCTGGTGGCCCGCGGCAGGGTCACGACGACTTGCCCGAGCAGCGCTTTTTTGGCAAGAGGCACAGCTGCGGGCAGGAGGCAATACAGGCTTTTCATTTTTCACTGCCCCCACCCCGGGCGGAGAGCTGCTTTGGGGCAGAACAGGCCTGTTGAGCAAGTTGTCAGCTGCAGAATGTCCCACTGAGGCGGATTCAGACCTGAAGTTACACCGTGCTATGTTGGGAAAAGGACTTATGAGGAAAGCACAGCGCGGCTGCTGCCAAGTCAAACTGGGTGAAGAGCTGCTTTAAAAACTTGGCATTTAAGTAACACTATCTAAAGACAAACAAACACACAAAAGTTTAAAGACTGTTTCAACTTGATGATGAGGCAAAAACCCCACAGTACAAAACCCTTCTGAGTTCTCCTGGCTTTTATTTTTCCCATCCTTCTCTTTCCCCCCCTGTTTTTTTTTTTTAAAAATTAAAAGCTTGTTTTTCTTTTTTTTTTTTTCTTGAAACTTCAGTGAAAACCTGTGGAGGGAAAGCTCTTTAAAGCCTGAAATTTATTTGATTTTTGATAAACTGTTTAACCTTTAGGATTTGCTGAGAGACAAAGCCTCAGGGGAAGAACCCAGACCAGCTTTGGGGCTACCGTTTCAGCATGGCCCTTGGGCAACTCATCCTTGACAAAGCCTCCCCTTGAGCAGGGTCCCGCTCTCCCACGGTCAGGCAGAGGGTCTGATATGCTGGACAGACCCTCCTCCTAGGGAAGTCTGCTGCCTCCCTGGGGCCCGGGTTAAGGAAATTTTCCTTAATTTTCCTGTCACTAGGAAACTTCCTACCCATTACTGCTCTTCCACGTGGGTGGAGATGGAGCTGCACCATGTAGTCCAAGGGCAATCCAAAGAGACTTCAGGGCCCTAGGATGGTTGGCAAGGGAATCTGGAGCACGGGTTATTTTTTCCCTTACACTTCCAGTTGCAGGCAGCAGCACTGGAAGAAACAGATGCACCCAGTCTTTTAATACATGGCTTCATGCCTGGTGTCACCACCGCAATTTTGGGTTTTTTGATGATGTGATGGCCTGCACGGCACCACGCCTGCTGGTGTCAGATGGGATTCACCTTTCTCAAAGGGGAAGAGCGTCTTTGCTCATGGGCTAGCGGGGCTCATTGACAGCCTTACGCTGGACTTGAAGGGGGAGGGGGATAATGTCAGCCTTGCCCGTGACAAGCTGTGGTACGACACACCAAGGTTAGGGACAGGGTGCTAGCGAGGGCCCTCAGCGTGTTGCTCTGAGACGTCCTGGATGCACCTGAGCATGCCTGGAGTCTTGCAGAGATGAGCCAGGGGGCCCTGAGGCAATAGGAGCCAACAGGGAGGCACCAGGGAAATGCCTTAAAGGCTGGAGCGTGTCCAGAGAAGGGCAGCGGAGCTGGGGAGGGGTCTGGAGCCCCAGGCTGCTGGGGAGCAGCTGGGGGAGCTGGGGGGGTTCAGCCTGGAGCAGAGGAGGCTGAGGGGAGCCCTCATCGCTCCCTACAACTGCCTGAGAGGAGGGGGGAGCCGGGGGGGTCGGGCTCTGCTCCCAGGGAAGGGGCGATGGGACGAGGGGCAACGGCCTCAGGTTGTGCCAAGACAGGTTTAGATTTGATATAAGGAGAAATTTCTTTACTGAAAGAGTGATCAAGCACTGGAAGGGGCTGCCCAGAGAGGTGATGGAGTCACCAGCCCTGGAGGTGCTCCAGAAACAAGTAGACACTTTGGGACACAGTTTACTAGGCATGGTGGTGTTGGGTTGACAGTTGGACTTGATGACCTTGGAAGTCTTTTCCAACCTTAATGATTCTATGGTTCTATGAATTAAGGTGTCTTCCTCTAAGAAGGTGACACAGCCAAAAGCCCAGCTGAAGTGCTTCTCCACCAAGGCACACAGCATGGGCAACACACAGGAGGAGCTGGAAGCCACTGTGCTGCTAGAAAGCTACAACCTAGTTGCCATTACTGAAACTTGGTGCTCCATGACTGGAGTGCAGCTATCGATGGCTACAGGCTGTTCAGAAGGGACAGGCGGGGAAGGAAGGGCAGAGAGGTTGCCCTCTACATCAAGGAATAGATTGTGAAGAGTTGTCACTGAAGAATAGCCGCGAGCAGGCTGAAAGCTTATGGGTGAGAATTAGAGCCCAAGGCAACAAAGGGAACCTTGTGGTTGGTGTTTCCCGCAGGCCATGCAGTCGAGGGAAGCCTATGGACAAAGCCTTCTTAGTCCAGCTACAGGAGGCATCGCGCTTGCAGGCTCTCGTCCTGCTGGGGGACACTGCCTGGTTGTGTAGGGGTGACTGGCAAACTGGTAACAATGGATGAGGACAAGGCTGAAGTACTCAACAAGTTTTTGCCTCAGTCTTCACTGGGAACCTCTCTTCCACACCTCTTGAGTGGATGGACCTCAAGGCAAGGACTGGGGAAGCAAAGTCCCTGCTATAGTAAGAGAAGATCAGGTTAGAGACCACCTGAGGGAACTAAAACCACATAAGTCTATGGCACCTGATGAGATGCATCCGAGTCCTGAGGGAATTGGCTGATGTAGTCGCCAAGCCACTCTCCATGATGTTTGAAAAGTCATGGCAGTTAGGTGAAGTCCCTGGGAACTGGAAAAAGGGAAACATTGCACCCATTTTTAAAAAGGGTAGAAAGGAAGACCCTGGGAACTACCGACCTGCCAGCCTCACCTCTGTGCCTGGGCAGATCATGGAACAGATCCTCCCAGGAGCTATGCTAAGGCACGTGCTGGCCAGGGAGGTGATTCAAGACAGCCAGCATGGCTTCACCAAGGGCAAGTCCTGCCTGACGAACCTAATGGCTGTCTACGATGGAGTGACTACACCAATGGACAAGGGAAGAGCCACAGGTGTCATCTATCTGGACTTCTATAAGGCCTTTTACATGGTCCCCACAACATCCTTCTCTCTAAATTGGAGGGAAACGGATTTCATGGGTGGACTGTTTGGTGGATGAGGAATTGGTTGGATGGTCACACCCAGAGGGTAATGACCAATGGTTTGATGTCCAAATGGAGTATGGTGACAAGTTGTGTCTCTCCGGGGCCTGTACTGGGACCAGTGCTGTTTAATATCTTCATCAGGGACATAAACAATGGGATCCAGTGCACCCTCAGCAAGTTTGGTGACAGCACCAAGATGAACGGTGTGGCTGACTGTGGCAGTGTGCTCCCCCCTCACCTCCGACTCCCCCTCCCTTCACCTCTCCCAAGCGATACCCACCCCTGGCGGTGGTGATGGATGTGTCTGGTCCTGAAGGATGCACCCACTGGATGTGGGGGAGACAGAGAACAATACCACAGCCAAGGGCTACTGTGGAATGTGCCCACCTGAGCACCATGGTCAGGATGCAAATCTGACCGTGAGCCAACCATCCTGCCCCCATCCCCAGCCAGCAGCCCCAGAGCCCTTGGAGCTCTCCCGCACGGCAGCGGCTGCACGCCAGGATCTCCCCGGGAGCAGGGACCCCTCTCAGGGTCACCCCTCGAGGCTGAGAGGTTCCTTATCACGACAGATTCTTTGTAAGTGACTAACAGCATGCTAACTTGGAAATCTTAGCTAAATGACATAAAGGATTAATTGTGCATATATAATCCTTTAGGCATAAACCACTGACCAAGTCTGGGACTAGGATTGGGTCCAGCCGCACCTCGGCTCCTCTCTGAGGGAGTTCAGAAAGCCAGGGGGTCCTCTCTGAACCTCATGACTCAACAGGAGGGTCTGCCTGACAGCTTTGTCTGACCCTGTCCCCTGTGCAGTAAATAACCAAGGGTACCTTGCCATCGAACCTCATGAACTATTGTCGCAGTGACCACTGACCTTTGTTAACTCACTGTTTTACACCAATAAACCACATTATTTTTGCTTCCCTCTCACTCCATCCATGACACTGACACACCTGAGGGAGGGGATGGCATCCAGAGGGACCTGGGCAAGCTGGAGAAGTGGGGTCATGTGAACCTCATGAGGTTCAGCAAAGCCAAGTGCAAGGCCCTGCACCTGGGTCAGGGCCACCCCCAATATCCGCACAGGCTGGGGGATGAGGGGATTGAAAGCAGCTCTGCAGGAAAGGTCTTAGGGGTACTGGGGGATGAAAAGCTGGACATGACCCAGCAACGTGCACTTGCAGCCCAGAAGGCCAACTGTATAGGGGGCCTATAGATGTGGGAACAAGTACAGAATCTGCAGAGGCAGCACTGGCAGCAAGCCACGGGAGAAGTGAACAAGAGCTAAGTGGGAAAAGCGAGGTCAGTGCTACAACCAATGGACTTTGCAAGATGAACTTTGCTTCCATGTAAGGCTTGGACTCAGTGCTTGCCAACTAGCTGGGTGATAAGAGAAAAGCAGTGGCTTCGCTTTGTGATCAGTATAAAAGGATGTAAAGCGTTAAATAAAGGGATTCCAATTCCAATTCTGATTCCACTTGTGCATGAACTCGAGTGCCTTCATTGCCACATATGGGAAAGAGAGGGGACAGACTTTTTAGTAGGGCCTGTTGCGATAGGACAAGGGGTGATGGTTTTAAACTAAAACAGGGTAGGTTTAGACGAGATGTAAGGAAGACATTTTTTACGATGAAGGTGGTGAGACACTGGCAGGGGTTGCCTAGAGCAGTGGTGGAGGCCCCATCCCTGGACACATTCAAGGCCAGGTTGGACGGGGCTGTGAGCAACCTGGTCTGGTTGGAGATGTCCCTGCCCATGGCAGGGGGGTTGGGCCTCTAGAGGTCCCTTCCAACTGAAAATATTTCATGATTCCATGATTCTAATAAGCTACAAAAGATAATTCCAGCTGAAGTCTTTCTAATGCACACGGGTAAATAAACATGAGACTGAGTAGAGAAAATTTTTTATTTTGTAAGAAAATTTTACATAGTAAGTCTAAAAACATGTACGTTTACTCAAGGTATATTGAAAGAGAAACATAAAGGAGTTTCAGCACATGCCTAATAAAATAGCTTTTCTTCCTTCTAACAGTTTTTTTCAAATCAAACACACCAAGACCTAAAGGACAATCGCAGAGGTTTTTTTAACTATCATGTGAAAAATATTTTTAGTGCAGAAAGTTTTCTTTGTTAGTGTCTATAAAGCTTAGTGCCAGCTTGGGACAAGCATACGCATATATCGGTACAGCAAGAATTATACAGTGCCATCCATTGTTCAAAATATTGTCTTCTAAAGGTGGATTTTGAGAGTTAGCTCTAATGAAGGACTTGGGAGTTGAAACTCCAGTTAAACCTAAGTCTGAAATTGTAATCCCAAACCCTCTAAGACCTGCGTAAGGGCACCTGAATTTGCCACTGGCCTCCTTCTTTGACCCCAGTGTTGCTGATGCCCTGGGAGTCTGGGGGATGCTGGGGCCAGTGGGAGCCTTCCTCCTCAGACATTTTACTTTTTACAAAGCCACTTGCTAAAATAACTTTTTTCCCACTGGTTCCTGATTTTTATTTATACCATAGTATAAAGGGGTTTCTTTCTTAATACCATGGTAATTTTTACTTTCTAACATACAAAATTATTCATAAATACCAAACTCAGCACTGCACTAATTCCTGACTATCCATGACGGATATGGCCCTAAAGCCTCCACTTAAAAAAATTACCGACAGCAACTCACCAAGCATCACGATCCACTTTCAGTCGTGTTTCTGAACGCTAAAGTATGTTTTAAAAATAGCTTTAAGATAAATACATTTCTACAGAAAATCATCATATAAAGTAAAAATAAGAATTTATAATAAGAATTCTTCTAAGAATTTAAATTTATGAGATGGTCTATGTCTGCAAGGACAGCACATCGGCACCTGATACAGGCGGCGTTATGGGATGCTCAGTAAAATGGAAAGCTGTTGTAGTGTCTGAATAGTAGCATGCATTAATCTGTGAATAAATATTAAATATTTTTACAGTGCATGGCTTCTCTGTATAAAACCTATGGTTACCACTGACTAAATACACAATAGCAAAATATTTCTTTTGTTTGGATATAAAGTGTTTGCACTTCCATTAAGCCTATTTTTAAATCCCTATAAAACATTTTCAGAATGTTAGAAATAGTTTTTTGTTATTTGTTATCTACACTTAGATTACTGACCACAGTCTGGCTTCTAGTAGAGAACCTGGGAAAGCTTTCAAAATATTAAAAAATTTAGGACTACACGCAATGCAAACATTGACATGACTTCTGTATTGGTTTTGTACAAGGAGCCGGTGTGAGGCATACAATCCACACGTTTGATAATTGCAGTGGCTGCTGGGGGAAGCACACACCGTGACCCAGGATGCCATTCGATGCATGGGCAAGCTGTAGGTCATCTCTGTGGTTATTTTTGTTCATGACTTTATACTTCAAAAAACTCTAAGTTATATTTATATCTATCCAGTCAACTTATGCTTAAAATTTTTAATTTCTACTACAGTGATAGGAAATTGCCTTTTTTTTTTTCACATTTAAGTTCAATGTATGTCACTTTCCCACTAATTTTTTTTCTTTAACTCCTTCAATTTGCTTTCGTGATTTTGAAAAACAACGTAATGCTTTGTACTTCAGACTCCTTACATGCGAGATGTACATAAGTATAGCTCATCTTTTGAAGAACTTCAGGATGTCCAGATGAAAAGCTAAAAATAAAAATGGTTTATCATTCTTATGTAAAGCTAGCCTCAGAGTTTTGAGCCTGCAGCAGCCAGCTGAGTCACAACCCTCCGTTTTGGGTTTGGTTTTTTTTTTTGGTCTGAAAACAGGAAAGGAAATACACTCTGAACCTCTGCAAAATATCACCAGAAAAAAAAAATCCCTTCGACTCTAGCATGGAATTTGAAAAGAACATTTTACCTATAAAACTGTATTGAGATATAAAAGCAATTCTTACAAGAAAAAAGAAGATTCAGCTCCAGCAATTTGCTGTACCAGTGCCCAGGTACTTTTGAGATGGTCTGCTGTGGATATTGGGGAAACACTAAATAATTTTTTTCAGCGTCTTTTCTTTCTCTTTCTAGGCTCAGACTACATGCCCAAACTGAAGGTAGCTGGCAAAGCAGAATTAAAAGTACAAGAAGGGTCACAATGACGGCTTTACTTCCTCGTTAAGATTTCACTTACAGAAAAGTACCCATGCTCAGATGAATAGCCTTATGCAAAGGCTGGGGTCATTTTGTCATTGGTATTTCCACACCCTTATAAGTTAGTGTGACAAATGAATGATGTAGGTCAAGAAAATTCCCAAGAGCGTCTGCAAGGGTCGTCCTAGTCATAATAGTCGGGATTTATCTGTTATACCTGAGAAAGAATCCATGCAGCCAGAAAATATAATCAGGTTTGTCTCACACGGTGTAGTTTACGAGCACAGGATGATAATTCAGCTTACACTGAGTCCCCACTGGGGAGAGTCTTGCTCAAGGTCCCGTCACAACGGCCGACGTTCCTCACAGGACTGGCGTGCCCATGGGGGTCACCTCCCTCCATGCCCGGCACATCAGGAATTCCTGCTGTCAGCTACTATAGGGGACCTAGGAGACCCACTTTTCCCAAAAAAGTCACTGGTTCCAGTGACTTTGCTCCCACAAAACATAATAATGGCAGTTGGCCCCCTTCCCTTTCCTCCCAGCCCCACCAGTCCTTACCAGTATCATAGGGTTGGATGTGCTCTGAGCAGACTTAGTTCTTTCCAACTTTTTTCCTTAGGGGGGAAAGATGCAATATGACCATGCTAACAAAGGTGTTCTACAGGTTATTTAAACCAGAATTTCTTCTCCTATTTATTGGGAGAAAAAACTATTTCATTTTTTAATCACTTGAGAGGCACTAGGGAACATAGTGATGCATAGACATTCCTCCGGAATGAAAATATCCACTCGAAGGACTGTAAGTGTCTTGGTAAAAGGAACTGCAGACTTAAGCTGAAGGACAAAATGAATAGTAACTAAAATGCTTATTAAGCCTGCCCTTCATTTTGCAGACCGACAGAAGCTGCAGTAAATTTTTGCATTCTGAAATATTTAAAGAACTTATGATTTGGTTTCTCAGCTTCCCTGCACTGCTACCGCGACCCTGTTGTACACAGACCTACCAAAAAATCTGTTTTCAACAGATGCTTTTTTAGCAGCCAAAAATAACCACGAAAAGGAATAAAATAACCGATAAAGAAATTAGAAGGGGGACCAGATGGCAGTCATGACACTGTCCCGCACTACGCTTAATCCCCACGCGTGTGAAACCCTTGTGCTTGAAAGAAATTGTCATGATACATTTCTCAGTGCTTTAAGGAAAAAAGTAGGGGGGGTTATTATCAAAGCAAGAGGCATTAGGAAGCGCAGTACGGCATGGCATACGGCGTTCCGGGGGAGATCAGAATCTGGTTTTGCTCTTGACACTGTTCTTATGCTCCGCAGAATTCCCAGCCTGAGATCTCCCAGTCACGATGCACTCGGGCTGCGTTGGGTCTTCTCTACATTACTGTGCAGTGGCATTTCTGGGAGTGGACATAGTTCCTGTAGTCCGCAAGCTGCTTCAGGTACAGATTGGAAGGCCATCTGTGCATCTCTACAAAATTGCGCTCCTCCACTAAACAAAAGGAATAAAGGAATGACAGGTAATACCCAAACATAGAGCACAAGGGCACAGGCTGCAAAAAGGCTTTTACAAGAGCTTAAAAAACGTCGAGGAAATAAATACGACTAGAAGAGTAAAGATGAGCGCCACCCATTCTGCCTAGATCTTGCTACAGTACGGACAGAAGAGTTACCACGCGGTGCTCCCTGGCTGTTAAGTTAGCGATAAAGAAATTACTTAACAAAATAAATACAATACTCCTTAAAGAGGTTATCCCAAAGATGAATATTCTTTATCCTCAGAAGATAACCAGGTGTGGCAATCAGCTGCGAGGGTTTTCCTACACTGCAGCACTGTAAGGGAGGCTATCTCACTCCCTACGCCCATGGTTTGTCTCAAGATCATTACAAAAGGCAAGGTAAGGAGAGCAACTAAGAATTCGGCAAGATTTTTGTCTTTTATCCCATGTGTTTTTTGTCACTGACAAAATTGTGTAAGGGAGATTTTATCCATATTGTTCAGATGCCAATGCAGAAATACGCACTTTCACCCCCCTACCCCCGATTTTCCCCAGTCAGCCTGCAGCAGGGGGTTGCCCAGTCCTTTTTGGGGCTCAGACCAAGCCGGACAGAGGCCAAGGCACAGCAGAGACCTGCAGCCTGGGGAGGGCTGAGGCCAGGGAAACGGCGCTGATCCTGGGCAGCGGCAGCCACCTCCTGCTTGCCTTGGGCAAAGTGCAGGGCTGCTTCCGAGGAATTCCACAGTCAGAAAGCTGCTGGAGAGCCGCTGCCTCCTGCTGCGTCCCTGAACCCCGAGGTGATGCTGCGTTACGGTGTCCTGAGCAGGGAAGGTCAGCCTCCCGTCACTGCTGCTGTCTGGGAAGCGTGCTCCCATCGGAATGTGCCTCTGTTTGTGCCCTGGCAAGCCGGGACGGAACAGTTTCACCCCATCTGCCTGTACTTATTTATGTGCTTTTATTTCATAGAATCCCAGAATCCCAGGTTGGAAGGGACCTCGAGGATCACCTGGCCCAACCTTTCTGGGCAAGAGCCCAGCCCAGACAAGATGGCCCAGCGCCCCGTCCAGCTGAGGCTTGGCAGTGTCCAATGTGGTGGAGTCGCCCCCTCCCCTGGGGAGACCATTCCGATGGTTGGCTGGTCTCAGGGGGAAAAATTTCCCTCTCCTGTCCCACCAGAATCTCCCCAAGAGCAACTTGTGTCCATGCCCCCTTGTCCTCTCCATGGGACTCCTTGTGAAAAGGGAGTCTCCATCTTCTTTGTATTTCTTTCCTCCAGCTTGCTCAGTGCAAGTTTGATGCAGGAGAGCAGGCTGACCCCTCAGTTAACCATGTGGAAGGGACTCAAAGGAAGGAGAAAAGCAAAGGGCAGGGTGCTGTCTGTGTGGACACCAAACCTCCAAGGACACCAGTCTGCTGGCATTGTACCCTTTTCCTTCAAGTCAATGTGCCTTCTGAAACAGCCAGAGACTTCAAAAATCTCATCTGACAGCCAACAGCTTTAGTGCTGCTCTGCATCAGCCCTGGATGCTCCACAAGGGATGGAAAAACAGAGGGAACTCCAGGTGATGGCACAGCATGGCGATATTGTACATCTCACTCCCCAGTTACTCGGAGCACATGCTGGTAAGTGATGCTTATCAGAGGCATCACTCCTTGAGCTTCATGACCGGCTCATACGCAGCCTGCTATCCATCAGGATAATTGCAGCAAGGAGGCAGACACCAGGGAACTGCAAATGGGTAAGTAGATGTGCCTAGATTGAGCCCTGCTGGGACCCTAAACCATCGGGTCTCTGTGATCTCCTGCCTCACCAAGGGGCAGCCAGATGCAGCGCCCACCTTCACCAAATGGAGAGGACGACCTGATTCCTGCAACTTCAGGAGAAACTCAGGGTGGTTGAGACTGAAGCTCAGTTGTGAGGAAGATGCCACAGGGTGTTGTCGAACGCATCCTGGCCCCAGAACCAGCAGGAAGGGAAGAAAAGCAAGCCCACTGTGGACCGAACGCATGGGTGGGCAACACCCGCCAGCATGGGTGCCCTGCTCTTTCATATTTAATCTAGATCAGGCTATACAACAATGGACATTTCAGAAGGTGCACAGACGGGTCACTGGAAAATGAATTCCAGGTCCAAAGAAAGCAGGGAGAACCTAGCTCTCCTTGGTTTGCTCACAGCAGTTACAAAGTCATCTGCCATCACACATACATCTATGAGCCTTGCAAATGAGGAAAGAGGACCTTTAATGTATTTTGGACCAAACAAAGCTTTGGCTCACTGATAGAAAAATCCCCTTCTGGAATACACTGACTCCATACCAACAGTCTTACTATAAACCATGGGACAAAGAGATCACAGAATCCCAGAATTGCAAGGGTTGGAAGGGACCTCAGGAGCTCACCCAGTCCAACCCCCCTGCTCAAGCAGGTTCTCCTAGAGCATGCTACACAGGACTTCATCCAGGCAGGCTTTCAACATCTCCAGAGAAGGAGACTCCACAACCCCCCTGGGGAGCCTGGGCCAGGGCTCTGTCACCCTCAAAGTAAAGAAGTTTTTCCTCATATTCAACTGAAACCTCTTATGTCTCAGTTTGTACCCATTGCCCCTTGTCCTGGCGCTGGGCACCACTGGGAAGAGTCTGGCTCCGTCCTGGTGACCCCCACCCTTGAGATATTTGTAGGTGTTGATGAGGTCCCCTCTCAGCCTTCTCTTCTCCAGGCTGAACAAGCCCAGCTCCCTCAGCCTTTCCTCCTAGGGGAGATGCTCCAGTCCCCCCATCATCCTCGTTGCCCTCCTCTGGACTCTCCAGGAGTTCCTCATCTTTCTTGAACTGGGGAGCCCAGAACTGGACCCAGTGCTCCAGGTGGGGTCTCCCCAGGGCAGAGTAAAGGGGGAGGAGAACCTCCCTCGACCTGCTGGCCACGCTCCTCTTGATGCCCCCCAGGGTGCCATTGGCCTTCTTGGCAACAAGGACACACTGCTGCACCCATCAAGACCACCTTCCTCAGGGTGATGGAAAAACTCATAGACAATGAGCAAAACTTTCTAGAGTTACATATCAGGAAAAAAATACACTATTTGGGAAAATAAATGTCAGTTCCCTGGAAGAACCCAGGTTTATTTACTTGAATGGACATTAGTTATTTGATTTCACAAGATCTGCTGGAAAGTACCGTAAGAATCCTGTTGGCTTCAAAGAAAACCCTAACCCTTAAGGAGCGGGTATTAGAAGTGACTCATTACCTTGATTCAAATGTACAGACTAAACAAAATTATATACATAAGGTGGAGGGGTTGACCAAGTTGGTTCAGTTATGCTGCAAACCTGGCCATCAGCACAGGAACCAAAAGACAAGGGGATGAGGTTGCTGGCTACCTTGCTCTTCATGTGTCGCGTGCTGGTCCTACAGTAGGGTGGTGAACCACCCAGCTCAAACAGACTCTGGACTGGACTACACTGTGTAGCCTAAAGAAGTCCTAATCGCCTTCTCATGCAGGAGCAGTATTGTCCAGTACCTCGCTTCTGATCTAAGCAGAACTGAAAACCATTTTTTGTTTTAGGAGTAATTGATAAATTACCTGAAAGGTCTTGAAATTCAGGCTTTTGACTGAAGATGAGGTAGTTAGTAGCAATAAAATGAAGAAGCCAAGTTGAAAGACAATCAGAATTGTGAAACTGCAAGAAGAAAGGAAACACAAACAACACTTAATGCTATCATGTCTAAAACACGCCTCGCATATCAAAATATTTCAGATTTCTGCCGTCAACATAGTGGTTTACTAAATAAAGTTTTGACTGTAAGACATAATGAAGGAAAAGTCATTGACTGAAATATGTAAACGGATGGAAACCCAAGAACGAATGACAAAAGTCCTTCCCCCGGTGGTGTGACCTAATGCCTGGGGCTCCTTATGTCATCAGTCTTGGAAATTTTTGTCTTCTGCACAGTAGCAGAACTTCAGAAAAAGGAAAGTAAGGAGCGTGGCATATTGGTTTTGTCATCTCCTCTTTCTCCACAAAATCCTGTTCATGTAGACAATATCCTGCCTGCGACTTGTAAACAATTCAGTTTTTATCTTCCTCTTTTGTTTTCCAAATGTGACTCTCCCTTCCTCTTTTTTTTCCAGCCTCTATTTTTTTCTTTTCATGCTCTCTATGTATTTCACTCAATATTCCATCAGGTTAGATCTCATTGCTGCTTGCATACAACACGGTTTTCTTGTTGACTAAAAGTAATGCAGCTTAACTTGCCTAAAACACATCTTTCCTGGCAGAAGTTGCAATTAAGCTGAATTACCGCAACGTGTCCTTGATGAAGGAAAGCGCACAGATTGTGGTATGGCTGCACGTCCTGCAATAAAAGGCTGAAAAGGCCTTATTTTAGCTGGCCTTGTGCTACCAGATATCCCTAATCAACAGATTGTGTTTGTCCTTGGGAATGGAAATTGTTAAGATCTTCAAAATCTTAACAATTATGTTTTAAAACCAAACAAAACCCCCACTAATTAGCGTCAACTTATATATCCTTATTGAATACAGACAGCGCATACCTTAGCTTTTTTGAGCAAGCTAACGATGCTTAGACTTGTGGATGCCAGTTCCCGGCTAGGCATGCTCTGAAGCTGCGTGATGATGTAAAGCTCACAGATGTGCTGGAGTCTCATTACTTGGTACATCTCCGCGCAGATCAGGAGAGACATAGCTTGGAGAATGCTGGCTGAAAAGCAGGGAAACAGAGGTTACAGGTAGTTTACTCTTTCGACAGGACGATCAAAGCCACTGTTCACTGGGTCATCATTTAAACACGTAACGATGAACACAAAATCAAACCGCTGTTGGTCACCTGCTGTTATTTTTTCATTATTACAAGTTTTCTGTATTGCACTCTTTTTCCAGATAAACCATGTGATCAACAGGAAAAGAGTAGTTTGTACTTTTTAGAAGGCACGTATAATAAATTGCAGTCATCCTGAAGATGCTGAGTCAAGCTCTGCTGGTCTATTTAAAGTAAGTGGTGATTAACAAGAGGGTTTAGCTTTTTAACTTCTCTTTTTAAAAAAGAGTCTCTCTGACACATGTATGAGGAAATATTGTGAAAAGGCCAAAGAGAAAACGGGGCATCTTAGTGTATTTTTAAAAAACACAGTACGTGGGTTGCATATTTAAACTGACGGACAGGGAGAAGTTAGACAGACTGGAAAGAGAAACATACGGGAAACCTAAGAATAAGGGAGAATTATTTGAAAAGAAGACAAAATCAAAAATACATGTCACACCACCATTCATTCATTCATTCATTATATCAAAGAAAAGTTATCTGTATTTAAATCATAGTTCATATTTAGTATTTATATTTTCTGCTCATTAAAAAAGACAAAGGTTAAGACACAAAGAATGCTTCAGCTCAATTTTTCTTGCTAAATACTGCAGTTGACATATTTTTTCTGGTTTTACATGCAAATAAGATATCCATCTGTATAAATAAGTTATTCTTGCAATTTAACCTTGTCTATATTAAACTTAACAAAATATATGCTAAACAAAGGGACAATTTTGAAATAAACCCCAGAATTAAGATTAGAAAGCAATATTATTTTGATGTAGAAAGAAAATTCCAAATGTTGTAACGGACCAGAAATTAAATTTCACAGTTTTCTGAGTCTTGCCATATAAGCACAAAACAGTGATATTCGTTCTGCCTCCAGCTGACTTTACTTGAATAAGACTGATTTATTTTCTTATTGTGCAATATGAACAAGTTCCCTTTCTTGAGACATTATTCATGAAAATATTTGCATTTTTCAATGAAATAAATGCTGCTACATTGTTTTCTAACAATGCCCCACTGTGGAAAAATGAGTAACAGATATATGTGTACTTTAAAATTTTCTTACCTGGGCAGCAGGAGTCGGTATAAAGATACTCTAGAAAGGAGAGGAAAGTGTCTTTGGAAACCCCATACACCGGAACCAGAATACTATTTGCTTCTAGATAATTACCATTAAACATAGCTGCCATTACCTCACAGCGAGCTACCAGAACTGCTCTGTGGGCTGGTACAGTTGCACCTGTGGGATGCAAGACAAAATATATGACAATGTAAATACCCTGTAATACCTTGAATTTAAAGCTCGTATTTCCTTAGAAGGCCTTCATTGCACTGAACGTGATTTAAAACAATTTTAGGATGTTTAAACTTAACAGCATCCAACTGATAATTAACGAGG
The DNA here is from genome assembly GCA_017310255.1 of Butorides virescens. NCBI lineage: Eukaryota > Metazoa > Chordata > Aves > Pelecaniformes > Ardeidae > Butorides > Butorides virescens. The sequence continues at coordinate 21,941 of JADKXX010009364.1, read as the reverse complement.
CAAGATGTTTGCACCTGCCTCGTTTCCACCAGCAGACAAGATGAAATGCCAAATTTCTTATGACAACCTGCTCCCCACATGATGGGCTCCAAATAGGGCAAACTTTTGCCAGCCAAAACCAGCCCTGTTGAAGCTGGTATAAAATCTGACAACTCTGGAGTTACACCAGTCTACATGAGCCGAACCTCTGGCCCATTGCATAAATATGCAGTGCTGTGGTCTATTATGCAAATGAGCAATTTGCATTCATCAGTCGTCCCGTTGGTAATGAGTGTGTGTTCCAGAAGTCAAACTTTTGCATAAAAAGCAGGGAAAGGCAGATTATCGCAGATGGAATTCCATTAAATCCATTAAGTATGAATTTAACCAGATTAAGTATTTTGCCTAAGTGAATTTCCTGATGGTTGTCTTATGAAAGTAACGCTGATAAATTTTTTTGCAGCCATTTTTTCCATTTTTTAATATTTGCAAGTGAAATCGCGTACTTTACTGCAGCATTTGCCAGACCTAGTGAGGCCAAGAGGAGGTTAACAGTAGGGGTCTTAGGGGCTCCTAATGAAAACGTTGACAGCCTGAGGCGCCAGCCCCGCACTCAGACCTCTGCAGAGTCTCGACGAGAAAGTGCCAGGCAGGACAGCAACCAAAGGCAGAATGAGAACGTGCAGTCGGATAGAAATGCTTTCATCAGAAGTATAACAAACAAATCAACTGGCATTCAAGACAAATGCACTGTAAATCACACACAGAATCACAGAATCACAGAATTGCAAGGGTTGGAAGGGACCTCGGAAGATCATCCAGTCCAACCCCCCTGCTCAAGCAGGCTCTCCTAGAGCATGCTAGACAGGACTGTGTCCAGGCGGGCTTTGAATATCTCCAGAGAAGGAGACTCCACAGCCCCCCTGGGCAGCCCGTTCCAGTGCTCAGTCACCCTTAGAGTAAAGAAGTTTTTCCTCCTATTCAACTGAAACCTCTTATGTTTCAGTTTGCACCCGTTGCCCCTAGTCCTGTCGCTGGACACCACTGTAAACAGACTGCTTCCATCCTCGTGACTTCTGCCCTTAAGATATTTGTAGGTGTTGATGAGATCCCCTCTCAGTCTCCTCTTCTCCAGGCTGAACAAGCCCAACTCTCGCAGCCTTTCCTCGTAGGGGAGATGCTCCAGACCCTTTATCATCCTCGTTGCCCTCCTCTGGACTCTCTCCAGGAGTTCCTCGTCTTTCTTGTACTGGGGAGCCCAGAACTGGACCCAGTGCTCCAGGTGGGGTCTCACCAGGGCAGAGTAGAGGGGGAGGATAACCTCCCTATAGAAGTTACTGTCTTAATTTCCTCCTTGGCCACAGCCCTGCCACCCGCTTAATTCCTCGAAGACACCTGGCACTGTGTCGTTGCTGCTCTATGTCTGTGCACCCGCGCTTCCATCCCAGATTGTCCAAGGCGCGTACAAAGTTTACGTATCTCTGTGCAGAAAGAACACGTCCATGGTATTTTATGCCTGCGCAGGTAGCGTGAGCACTGCGCGATGCGGACGTGACGTAGGATACGCGCGCGCTCTTGTACGTGCGCGTGGCTGGGTATTTACCTACTAATTAGGAGGTTCGGTCACATTGCGAGGCTTTACACAGACCTAACGGGCTCCCATTTTCAACGGCTCCCAAGAGCTTTTGTAAGCTAGAAAGTGCAAAGCAGCCCCCAATGGTCAAGGAAGTACTTGAAGACTTAAAAATGTATTTGCCAGATCAAGACTGAAGACTTCAGTTTCTCTTAGTAATTATTTAATGTTAAAACAATTATTGTGGCTGGTGAACTAGGGGAAAAGTCTTGGAAGATTTACCGAGCATTAGGAAAAATAGTTCCCATTTTAGCAGGGGACAAGCACAGGTTCTTTTAAAATACTTGTCAGCCCACTTGGCAGTAGTTTTTTTTCTGTCAAATGCATAGGGTTGGTATGGATTCATCAACTCCCCACAAAGCCTCTCTCAGGAGTGGGACACTGAGATGAATCATTCATGTCACTAAACTCAGGACCAGTATTTTGTTCTCATTTTCAAAGATCTTTTTGGGTTTTTTCTGCATATTAAACAGAACATCTAGAAAGAATCTGCTTGTGCTTGTGTGCTTATCTTTGAGAGAGTAATGCTTCACATTTGGCTCTGAGATTCAAAGCTGAAAATAATTAAACAGTTGTCTAATCCTAAAAGACCATTTCTGCACGAAGGGTGGGCGTGGACAAATCGAGAAAATAATTATCATTTAAAAGCCATCTCGTCCTCACAAAAGTACGCGACGCTTTTTACTTTCCCCTCTCCCCGCCGTATCTTTATTTTTAAGGGTCAATGCATTTAGCTTCCAGAAAAAACCAACCGTGACACTGAAGCATATTGGTGCACCCAAGCACATTCTTTGCAGAGCAAAAGGGAACAAAAAGCAGTTCCACCAGCGCGGCTTCTGCCCGTGCCTTTGCCGAGGAGCACTGGGCATCCTGCGAGCAAACCTATGTCACGCCAACCACAACCTTTGCAACTTAGTGGTCTGTTGCAGACACACCAGCACAGAAAGCCAGCCTCTGATCCCCACGTCTTTTTAATCCTGGCCACAAAGAGGGGTAGGTAATTACCATCATCTCAACAGATTTTTATTTTTTTTTTAAAAAATACCACTAATAATTTACATGTTTCTTTTCACACTTGTAGGGTGAAGCAATAGGCAGGTCTAACCTAGGCACCTGCACAAGGCTTTAGGGTTGCTCAGCCTGGAGCAGAGGAGGCTGAGGGGAGCCCTCATCGCTCCCTACAACTGCCTGAGAGGAGGGGGGAGCCGGGGGGGTCGGGCTCTGCTCCCAGGGAAGGGGCGATGGGACGAGGGGCAACGGCCTCAAGTTGTGCCAGGGCAGGGTGAGGTTGGGCCTGGGGAACAATTCCTTCCCCAAAGGGCTGTCAGGGGCTGGAAGGGGCTGCCCAGGGAAGGGGTCGAGTCCCCACCCCTGGGGGGATTTAACAGCCGGGCAGGCGAGGTGCTGAGGGCCAGGGTTTGGGGGTGGGATGGCAGGGGGAGGGGGGCGGTTGGGCTGGGGGAGCTGAAAGGGCTTGTCCACCATAAAAAATTCTGTGATCCTATGACTTCTTTGGCAAAGCTTTTGAATTCTAATGATGCTAGCTTACGGACTTTGTTCAGTAAAATATTGCGCTTCATTTATGTTCATTGGATCTGGAGTGACAACTAATTTAATTTTTATTGAATCTAGGCGAAGGGCTTATTTCATATGGAGGTTGTTCGTAATAATCACAAGGGATAAAACAGATGTAGTGACACAGCAGAATATTGTCTCCCAGTGGCAAAGGCATGTTCCTTTGGGTGATGCACGTCCTCTTCCGTGAGACATCACCTGTATGAGAAATGAGTAGCTGGACCCGTTCCCGGGGGGTACCTGAATAAATGAAGTGGAGGATGACTGGCAGACAAGAGCAGAAGATGGAGTCCTTCACCATCACCCTCACGGGTGGGGCGCAGGGAGGGACGCTGCGGGGGGACGGGGGGACAGCAGCCCCCCCCTCCACTGCGAAGAGGCTCTGTGCCGTCCGCACGATGGAGGCGTCACGGATGTCGGCGGGGCTCTTCACCTCGAAAAGCAGCATGAAGAGGTGGCTGACGGAGCAGAGGATGATCTTGTGAGCCTCCACCACCGTGCTCAGGTCTTCGGGGTAAAACGCCACGTCCGCGCACTGGCAGCAGCAGAGCAGGTTGTGCAGGTCCGCGTCGTAGTGCGAGGCTTCGCCCTTTAAGATCGGCATTTTTTCTGCAAAAGATAACGAGTCCGGCTGTAGAACTGAAGGGAGTGTTAACCACAGACCAACTCTATTCCCAGAGGTCTGATCAAATGAAGGACAATTTTTGAAAGAAGTATTCAATGAGGAAGTTTCTTATACGCCATTTGAAGACGTTTAGTAAAACAAAAATGGAAATACTTTGTATAGTAAAATGAGAAATACAAGAAATACTCAGTTTAGTAAAAAGTGCCCATCCTTCCATGAAATTTCTTTAAGGCACTTACATTTGAAAGAAACTTTGCCTGTCCGTCCCAAACCTAAGGGATCCGAGTGAATTTCTATTACGTATGGGAAGAGGCAACTGCATATTTAGAGGTAAGTACTTGCCAGTGATTATTTCACTGAAAAAATGCATCAGATGCTCAGGAATCACATGCACAGGCACACACCTCTCCCTTGTTTTATTTGCAGCAAATAAAAATATTACTTGATGATACTGTAGAGTAATAAAGCAGGAGGTAATGGCTTTCTTTTATAATTTGTCTGTAAAGCTTTTATGGAAAGCTCTTACTAGTTCATGTTTGCATTATTTAAGTGCACCATAAACCCATTCCTATTATTTTTGTCTAAAATAAATTAGAAGTCCACGGCAATGTTACATATTGCTATACATTTCTCCCCAAATTAATTAAGCCATCACTAAAAGCTGATGCAGTTAGAGCAAGATGACCAGAATAGCTGACGACAGACAGCACAGCTCACAGTAATGATTGCAAAACGTTAATTGTGCAAAGAACACGACACACATAACGAACGATACTAGAGACCAGACACCAGCGAGCACCTGGCTGTTCAAGCTGAGGTGGTTGAACTCGATGGCACTTCTGCGTCTTTTTCCTCTTCTTCATTTTCTCAGATGACTTCTGATTCAAACTTTGGATCATAAAATATTCCAGCTAAAACATGAAATTTACTTTTAATAAATCCTAGTGATTTAAGAACAACCTAGACATCAAACTAAGGAGAAGGGGCGGGTGCTGTGTGCAGGACTGAGGCTGCTGCTGCTATGAACAGTCATCAGGTCACTGAGCCCCAGCACTCCTTTACCACCAGACGGTACCAAATGCAGCTGGAATTACCACAACGTAAAAGGCTACTCATTCAAATGGCAGTGGTTAATTCTCTGGCATTTAATCTTCCCAGAAACAACAGGCACAAAGTTATTCGATCTACCAGCTTCCGTAGATGCAAATTACAGAATTATGGAGAAGAATAAGACTTGGTGGGTAACCATCAGGTGCAGGTGATGGAAATAACAAACCCCTGTGGAGCTCTTTGGCTTGATGCTAACCACCACCACCACGCACTGCTACGGTGCCCTCCGAAAAACACGCATCACAGGGTGACCTTCATGGGCAAGGTTTGTTTCACTGGGACAGACTGCAAGCGTCATCACTGCAATAAAAGCATCCTGAGGGGAAATCATCCCTTTTGCATGAACAAAGAGGCACAAGGGGCACTCCGGTTTGAGTTAATGCATGCCTTAAACGTTTTTATCGCTCAGGGTATGACTGTAGAGCATATAGTGCTTCCTAAAAACTAGGAAAATGCTCTGTCTGGACCAGATGTTGAGTAGAGCTTTTTAGTTGGGAATGAGTGGATCCAATAAAGACTGCCTAACTGTTGTGCCAGATATTCCAAGTGACCATCACATGCCATGGAAACGCACGGTACTTATACACCAGGGACAACAACAGTACCGATCACGTGAGATCACTGTACCAAAAGAGCTGCGTTTTTTTCTTCAAGCCCAGGCTCCACTGGGAAAGTAACCAAAAGGTTCAAAAAAAGGCTGAGCTTGAAACACCTCAGAAAACTGAAAATGAAATACCATTGTGAAAAAAATTTGTGGAGAAGACGAATAGACCTGAAAGACTGTATTTAAAAACTGCTCAGTGGGCTTCCCTGTCTTCAGGAGAGAGGAAAAAGAACAAGCTTATTAGAGCGGCGACATTTTAATGGGTCTCTCGGCTTCTGCCTTGTTCTGCTTCGCTCCGTTTGACCCCAGGCTCTGCTCAGGATCACAAACTGTGTCACGACTGCAAAGTGAGCGACCACAAAAATACGCTAAAAAATTGGGCACTTCAACAATCTTATCTGTCTCACTTTACAAGTGCAGCAGCCGTGAGAGTTTGAGCAATTAAAATAATAAATATGAGGATATTATGGAATAATTTGGCTCGGAAGGGACCTGTGGAGGTCACCCAGTCAGGGCATCTGCTCAAAGCAGGACTCATCTTCAAAGTGGGAGGGGGTTGTCAAGTGCCTTGTCCAGCTGGGTTTTGATTATCCCACCCCAACAAGATAAAAGGACAGGAACAGGAGGGGGAAAATCATTGCAGTGTGTAGTATGGCTTTCCTAAACCTTCCCAGAAGGTACGTAAAACAGGAGCAACCTCGGTACCGTCAAGTCAGCTAGCATCATAGAATCACAGAATGGCTCATGTTGGAAGGGACCTTCAAGCTCATCCAGCCCAACCCCCCTGCAGTGATCAAGGACATCCTCCAACCACACCAGGGTTGCTCACAGCCCTGTCCAACCTGGTCTTGAATGTTCCCAGAGATGGGGCCTCCACCCCCTCTCTGGGCAACCCCTGCCAGGGTTTTACCACCCTCATCGTAAAGAATTTCTTCCTTACATTTAGCCTGAATCTAGCATCGGTGGGAACTTGCCCTCACTGGGAGGGCTCGTGGCCTGCCTCTGCTCACTCTGCCAAGCCCTGACATGGGCCATGCACCTCCCACGTGTGCCACCCTGCTCGTAGCCCCGGGGTTTCTCACTCACCACTCCTCCAAAGTACTTCTGTATGTAGAAGTCATTAAGAGTGTGCAACTCGAGGTAAGTAGCACCCAGTTCCTTGGCCAGCTGCACGCCCTCAGAGGTGGTGACGCAGCTCCTCCTGTCTGAAGTGCACAGGGGGCAGGTGCAAGGCACTCCTGGGGTAAAAAGTCACGCAAAAAAGCCATTTTTTGTCAAACAATCCAGAACACTTACCTTTCTAAATAATTGCAAAGATGCACTATTTGGAAAAGAACAAAAAGGGAAATGGAAACATAGTCATTTTATAGCAAGAAATCTGTAATCACTGCAAACCCCCAAACTTACTAATGAGTTCAAAAGACTAGCTGCTATACAAAGCTCAGCTCACACTATTTTTGGTTAAGGCGGGAAAGTCAAGCAGGACTTCCAGATGTCGGGTTTGGCTTAGGGCCTCGGTATCCATATATGCGCGGGTGTTGTACTACCTGCAGGTGCTACCATTCATTAATGTCACCCTTAAACTTGTTTAATTATTGTGGCCTGTCCGTGCAGGAAGCATGCACAGTAATGGGAGGGAAAAAATTCCAGGCAGCCCTGGCTGCTAGGGGCATGCACGTACGGCGGAGTACAATTTCATTAACACAGATTTTGCTTTTTTTTTTTTTTAAGTGAAAACATGTATTTTTTAAGATTATGCCAGCTAACTGATAAAAACATTCACCACCCTGGCTCAACTTTGCTGAATGCTGGTAAGAACTTGCTGGCGATGGATGTGCTTTCAAACGCCCTGCGTTGACTTCCCCTGCTCAGACCTATGGATAACATGTAATAACACAGCTTTTTCTTATTCCTCTTGGCAGCACCATTCACTACTATAGGGGATTAAGACCTTAGTGATTTGTACGAGCAGACTGCCGGGCTCACGCATACCTCCTAAGAACAAAAGGGCTCTGTGCCTGCACTGCAGCCTGCTCTGGCAGATCCCAAAGCAAGACTGCAACTGGGGAGCCTGACTTCTCCCATGGCCACATCACTTAGGGAGGAAGACAGGAAGAAAAAAAGGGGAGCAGTGGAGTCACTCAGACTGGTGCTATCATGTGCTTAAACAAAAAGTGCAAGAAAAGGGGTTGGGGAAGACAAACATTATTTTAGTGAGACCTTGCCTTTAGAATGGCAGATTAATTACCCCTGCGTAAATCAGAGCATAACAACATTTCATCATTATCAGTGAATTATTAAAGGGAAGAGAATAAAATTTAATTGTGGTAGAGTTCTTTCACAGTCCTTTCTCAGTCACTGAGCAAAATATAAGTAGACCCTGGTATTACGCCCACAGAAGATGCACTTCATGTAGCTGAGTGTTTGTACATCATAGAATAAACATCTACATCTACATCCATCATGTCCCTTACTCGCAGCAGGAGGGATACTCAGAAACACTTGTTTTAGTCAAGCCATAAGGTAAAAGACAACTCACGGGCTCAAGCTTTGCATTCATTGCTTTAGGAAAAAAATAATGAAAAATCAGGCCCCACGAGTATAAAGACCATGTTAAAATCAATGAAAGCACAATGTGAAAAGTTTGGAAATACAGAATAAAGTTTGCGTCTTTGTTCTATGGGTGCCTGTGGTTTTCTTTCCAACTTTATGTCCCCGATGTAAACAGGCAGAAGTTACCAATGTCTACCCAAAGCACTGCCCTCGTTGGCTGCTGGACACTTCCTAAGTCCATGTGGTCCTTCCACTGCCGAGCAACTTTGATTTTCATATCGATTAGACAGCAGCAACAACAATTTGTGCCAGTTAAGTGTTCAGTGTAAAGTCGATTTGCACCCTGCTGATAGCAGACAGCCGATCAGCCTGGACAGGGCATTGTGTGAACATGAAAGCCCTGCCGTAGCTATGTCATAAGCCATGCCATAGCTATATTATAAGCCCTACCATAGCTATATCACAAGCCCTACCACAGCTATATCATAAGCCCTACCACAGCTATATCATAAGCCCTACCATAGCTATATCATAAGCCCTGCCATAGCTGTATCACAGCTACTCTGCTGTGGCAGGTCAGCCCTGTTGGCACGGCAGCATGTGGCGCTTTGTGGTACCCAAAGGGCTGGTATCTCCATTCATCCGACGACATCCTAGAGAATTTGGAGGTTTTTCCCACCCCACCTCCAGCAGCTGCAAGCTGATGGACTTTGTTTTAACCTCATACACCAGAGATGTTTTATTCTTGAGACGTGACCAGAGAGAACTCATAACCATAGGGTCCATCTCAACGCTCAAATGTCCAAGGCACCAGATGAAATCCCCACGTGCCATGGCTCCACAGGAAGAATTGCTGCAGAGGTCAAAGCAGGATAGGATGCCTTTCATCGCCGGGGTAATTAAGCGTGATGTTCTTGCCAATACACCAGCCTACAGGACCATAATACATGCACATATTACTGTTATCTTGACAGACTAATTACTTCCATTAACAACTTGGAAAAACAATCAGCTTCTACTGAAATTACGGCACCTCTAACTTCCAAGGGAGATTTTAGCTGTTACTACCGGAGACCGGATACATACCGTTTTTTCTTGCACCAATGGCAGAAATTATTACTGGAACTGAACAGTGGTTTAATGCTTTTTTTATCATTGGGACGTAACTGTCCTTTAGCTCTTGAAATGAAGTCTTGTCATTGACAGAGTACTTAATCACAACAATATCGGCTCCTCCAATGAGACTGCGGGAGGTGTACCAGTCACTGTCAAATATATCCTAAACAGAAAAAACACTGATCAAGAACTTCCTGTCTGCAAAGGAAGAGGTGAACTATTCAACAGTCTTAATGCAACACCTTACAGCAGGACCTTTGACTGATAACTTCATCTCTTATTTGAAGACGTGAAACAAAGAGCAGAATTCATGCTTTGTAATTTCCTCGTTTGGAGAACAAGTTGTTCATTATAACAAACAATAAATCTCTTATGAATTCAGGAATTCTTCAGGAAGAAGAAAATACAGGGTTTATCTGGGAATGTGCTTCGCAGGAAGAAACTTCACTGGTTTAATTACTTAACTTTCAAATGTTTTTATTAACGAAACAAAAGCAGCTTCAGTGGTAGAGGTTTGTGGCAATTCATACAAAACCGTTATTTATCACAACGTTTTAGGGAAAGGGTTGCACGGGACTATGCTATGTACCTATGGACCTTTAAATACCAGTTTCATCACTTGGGTGTGATTTTTGTCTGCTTCACAGGAGCCCCCATGTAGCTTTAATGAGTGTTAATGTCTGCAGGATAAGGACTTTAATCACGTAACTACACTTTCTTTTTTGACTTCACGCTCAATTTGTCATTGTTCTGTGCTTAAGTGTAATGCTTGCACTCTAAAACTATTTTGTATCCTGTTAATTTACAACTGCTCTGTAACCACATCATATACAGTCGTTACTTGTATATTCGTCATGCGAACTATAATTTCACAATTTCTGCTTTACCTAAAGGTAGCTCCTAAATACCAATGAAAGCCATGGCTTTGCAACTGAAAATTCTTGACAGAAATCTGGGACTGTCCCAGAGAACTGAAAATCAGCTCAGAAAACTACAATACTATGACCTTTTGGCACAGAGAGACGTTATTGCAGCCTTTCAGTACTTAAAGATGGCTTATAAGGAAGATGGAGAGAAACTTCTTACCTAGGGCCTGTAGTGACAAGACATGGGGCAATGGATTTAATCTGGAAGAGGGCAGGTTTAGGCTGGACATAGGGAAGAATTTTTTTTTTTTTTTTTTTTTTTATGAGGGTGGTGAGGGACCGGACCAGGTTGCCCAGAGAAGCTGGGGCTGCTCCATCCCTGGAAGTGTTCAGGGTCAGGTAGGATGGGGCTTGGAGCAACTGGGTCTGGTGGAAGGTGTCCCTGCCCAGGGCGGGGGGTTGGACTGGAGGGTCTCTGAAGATCCCTTCCAACCCAAAGCGTCCTGTGATGATGTAACAGTCCTGTACAACACGGGCCAAAGCTAGAAGAACTTGAGATCTTGGGAAAAGAAATGGAAACAAGCAATGATGAAATATAGAAGATGTGGAAGAGAGCAGTAAGGGAGCACAGAGGAAGTGGCAGAAGGGACCCAAAATTTGGGCTGGGGACAGTCAATGTGATTTTTGAAGAACAGGTCATAGAAATAAGAGCATCACAGGTGGGAACCAGAGATACATACAAAAGATTATTAACATCAGCAAGTGGCTTTGCATTGTCAATGTTATTTCTGAACACTTCAAAGGAGCCATTGTCTCAAATCTGCGGTGAAGCGGCTGCAATGCTCCTGAGCGCAAGAGGTAGCAAGAACTTGACAGAAATGTCAGCAAATATTTGCCTATACTGTCACTGCGTGTTGTAACCTGTTTGGGTCTTGTCTTCACAAAGAAATAAGTCAGGAAATAAGCTTAAGCATAATAGGTGTTCCCATTAGTTTCTTCAATAGGTGTTCTTGTTCTGTAATAAGAAAACCACAGAAACTTAACAAATTGTCAAGAATAGCACTTCATGATTCACCACCTTCACAAGAGCTTCAAGAGCACTGCTCCCGGTATTTCTTTTTACAGTCGACTCAGCCAGAGACTGTTATAATCCCAGGCTAAGGAAAATCTCCCAAGCATTTAATAGAAGCATTTAAGCTGTACCAAGAATATAAAGTTAACACATAAACACAAGCTTTGCGCCTGTAGCAGCAAGACCACCAGCTACAGTGCTTTGAGACAGCCAGATGGGTATTCACAGACCCTGGTCACACAGTCCGGCAAAAAAATGAGAATTTTAAAGTGACCGCTTTAATACAGCTGATAAGGATCTCAACAGAGAATTTTTAGTAGGGTTGTATACATTTGACAAAGGCTTAAGAGAGGAATACAATACAAACCAAAAATTAATAAGGAATATTTAGTTGCTCCTCTGTGCTGGCAGACAGAAAGCACGCCTCCTCCTCTGCAATTGCCTTATAGCTGCTGGCCTGCGAGCTCAGCCTTGGTTTGCCCATTTCTATGAGCTTGCTGATAACCAGAAGTTACCACCACCGAGGGCTAGAGCACGGGTGCACAAACACACAAGAGCCCTGCCACAAGTTTAAGCATTATAATAAAAAATATTTATGGACCCTTATTGCAGGATATAATGTGCATTTTTTACATGTTGCGATACATTTGTGCATGGTTTGCAGCTCCGAACGCTTTACAACGGAGCTAAACATCTAATGCCTCGTGACACCATTTCATGTTACGAAACAGAAAGATTTGGGGAAGGTTTTGGTGAATATGAACGCAGCCGTGCCCAAGGAAAGAGCCAACTCTGAAGCACGCTTGTGTTTGTCTGCGTGTGCACGCTCGTGTATGTAACACAACAGCAGCTTAAGAGGCCAATATCACATAGCAAAAAAAAAACACAGATTTTTTTTTTCCTAACAAAAATAATTCTAATAAGAAAAGTAGTTTTATTTGGGGAAAAAAAATAAAATAAAATAAAATAGAGCCATTACCTCATATGATTCCCCTGTGCTTTCTGTACTTAGCCCAACTTGCCCTAATTCCATCTCTGCAGGTGTGGGAGACCTAGCAAAATCCTTACTGAAAACATCCACACAGGTGTGCAAATACACCTCTTTGTTTAACTACCCGAGGACAGAAGTCCCCCGGAGGGGTGGCGCGGGCTGCATCAGCTCCCGGGGGCCGGTGGCCGTCCGTGCTTTCTGCCACCGCCCTCTGCCACCACCGTGTGCCTCTCTGCATCCCACCGAGAAGGATCTTACCAAAGTTTACGAAGTTCTGGTGGGGATGGGCCCTGCTTCCCCACGGCAAGAGCCAGCCAGGGGTAGAGCAAGAAGGGAAAACGCAGAATGTGCCGGCAAACGTCTCCCGGCGCCCGATCTCTGTTACTGTTCTGCAGCTTCCCTGTGCCTTCTTGTATTTGACTGAACACCCCCGAAAACCCATTCTGGCGGATGGATGTTGGGCTCAGAAACGCAGAGGAGGAAGGCCTCTTCCCAGAGGTCTTGTTGCAATTATTTTCATTTGGTACCAGCATAGCAGAGCCCGCCCTTGTGCTGGGAAAATCCTCTAAAACATCTCAGACAACGAAGGGTTACGTGCCCAAGGCATCGCTGCGACAGGGCACTAGGAGCTTTAGCTGGGTTATGCTAGTTAAATTGGTTATCACTTTTAGGGAAGCTTTCCTGCAAAAATGGCAGAGGGAAGTTCTTCAGCTGATGAACAACAGTTCAGTTTCAGGAATAACCTTAATTCCAGGCTCCAGTTATGAAATTTATATAGCAGCTACTCCTCACCATGCTTCCTGCCCTTGGCACGGTCCGTTTCCCAAGGCAGCCACTGACAAAGGAAGAAGCAACTGCACAACTAAGGTTATTATAATATGACCTTATTAGTTATAATTATACTCCTATTGCTATTCCTCTCAGGACTTATCAGAAAAAAGCTTCATTCTTTCCTTGCACATCTCCATTATACACATCATATAATACATTCCTGCCGTTAGTAAACCATACTTCTCAAGCATTAACGTTGAAATCAAAGCCTTTGGAGGCAACGAAGACGCGATTTGCCTACACAATCACATGACCCCTCAAGAGGACAATACTTGCTTTGTTGAAAATAATTTATAAATGCCTTTATGGAACGGCAGTGAAAGCCACTGTGCCCCGGCGATGCCCACACTCTTTCTAAAAGCTGCTCGTAAATGACGCCCTGCCCACCTCGCCCAGCGCTCTTTGTGGGGACAAGGGAGCCTGGCCACCCCCAGGGGCCATTCCCCTGGGATTTCCCTGGGATCCAAGAGGGCTGCACTGGGAAACTTGCAAAGTTCATCTCTCTCTGGGATCCATCTACAGATCCACTCTCCATTTGACGGGCTGGGAGAGTTGGGGGTGTTCAGCCTGGAGAAGAGGAGGCTGCGGGCAGAGCTGAGTGCGGCCGGTCAGGGCTTCAAGGGGGCCCAGAGGAAAGGGGGGGACAAGCTTTTGAGCAGGGCCAGCTGGGACAGGACAAGGGGGGATGGCTTTAAACTGAAGCAGGTAGGTTTAGACTGGATCTAAGGAAGAAATTCTTTGCAGTGAGGGTGGTGAAACCCTGGCAGGGGTTGCCCCGAGAGGGGGTGGAGGCCCCATCCCTGGGACCATTCCAGGCCAGGTTGGACGGGGCTGTGAGCAACCTGATGTGGTTCAAGGTGTCCCTGCTCCTGCAGGGGGGTTGGGCTGGGGGACCTCTGGGGGTCCCTACCAACCCAAACCAGTCTATGATTCTGTGATTAAAAGAGCCCTCTTTCCAACGATGCTTTCCATGCCACGTACGGGAGCCTGTCCCATTTTTCAAGGTTTCTCTCCAATTCCTAATAAGCCAGTTCCCCCACAGAGCAAATTTTGTAAATTTACTAGTCCCCTGAAGCTGCTCAGCCAAGTAATCTGCAGGACAGAAGGAAGTTCCTTCTTCAGAAAACAAGGCAATTCCAATTACAACCCTGGAATGCCACTTTTGTTTTTCACTCGAGGTTTTCCAAAACAGCTTTAACTGGTTGACCTGATCCCGAAGAAAACATAACAAAGGCTAGCATTGTCCTGAGTTGTCCTCTCACAAAGTAATTTAATAACATTTGTAAAAAGCAAAAATAAAGAACACGACAAGGAAAAAAATTTACTAGGATACGATCATTTGTTGTAAACTGCCAACTTCAGACAGCCAAGCTTAAAAATGAGAAAGGACGACACAATAAAAAATGAAAAGTTGCAGGCTTTCATTTTGTGCCAAAGCAGTAATTTGACTTGGTTTCTAAAAATAATAAATAAAATTTAAAAGCGGATCAGATTCCTTTACCTTCAGGCAAGTTAAGAGCCGGTCAGCCCTGCCAGCCCAAGGGTGCTGATGCAGGGAAAAAGCCAGGTAGCTACACCATGGGTGATACCATGGACATGAGGAAGGGTTCGAGGGGTTCAAGGAACTCCTGCTGTTGGTAGAGTAAAAAAAAAGCAGAGAGCAAAGAAAAGACTCAGGGAAAGAGATTGTTAGAAGGGAGAACTTAGAAAAATGAATGAATTTACAGAACACGTTTTCAAAATCACAGTTAGTATATTGAGCACTAGTGAGCCCCGTGGAGGTCCGCAGCTCGGCGCAAGCCTCCGGAGCAGGGAATGACACAGCCCAGCATCCGTCCCCCTGCAAGCGCCAAACCCGGCACAAGGCACCCTCCAAACCCCAGCTGCTCCGTTTCCTCCTGTAACATTCCAGCTGCTGGGAATGCGATGATGCCACCGGTTCTCCAGAAAGTGGGCAGTTTTTATGAACCATGGGAAACCAAAAAGTTTCTGGAGTTATTGTTCTCTGGGGAAAAAAAAAGCCACAACTGAAAAAAAAAACCACCTCAAAACTGAAAAAACAAACCCAGGTGGCTCATGGAGGAAAAAAATTAAAAAGGACAGCAAGACCCCAACCCAGGACTCTGGTATTCTCATAGTAGTGCTCCAAACAAGAGAGGAGGGAACGAGACGGGTAACGCAGGTACGGGGTGCTCACAGTGGAGTTTTCATTCTGCCGTTTCTTTTCCAGCACCACAATTACACAAATCAGAATATGAACTATAGCTCCTATGCCACACTTCATTCTGAAGTTGAGGAAGATTCACTTGCCATCAGGTATTACGAATTTTGCCTGCACTTTTCCTGCAGTTTTTACTGGCACATGTGCAGAAGCATCACAGAATTCAGTATGAAGTGGCTGAAGTTGCAAACCACACTCAAGACAATAAAATGGCAGCTCGGCCTCCAAGACTGTCAAATCTGATACAGAATGCTAAACAAAGCAATCTTTTCCAAAGCAAATCTTAAAATTCATCTTGCAAATTACTCCTTGTAAGTTACTAACTCCCATACTGGGTTTTACCCCCCAAAAAATCAGAAAAACTGGGGCACTCTCGTCCAACATGCTTTATGAGAGCAACACTTGAGCGTGCATTATCAACGGACCATCTATTGAAATCACAATATCAGCGTGGATTTTAGCACACATGTACATCTTCCCTAGTTCTTCATGTCTCCTCTTACCCTAGGCCTGCGTTTTTTACCAAAATGTTTTCCAGCCACGTGAGACTCGAGGATGTTGGCCCAGTTGTGCTTCCATCCCCTGCATGTGGGAGATACCAGCACGCAGCTCTGCAAATGCAGCTCAGGGCACAGCAATATCCCCAGCGACTGACACAGGGGGATCGACCTGGCTTTGGAAACAGCATCATCCTGCCCCCCAGGTTTTGGGAAGTCGGCTCCACCACTCTCTCCACAACCCCGCATCATCTGCGTTAATGACAGCATCCTCCCCACAGCCAGCACGTCCATCCTGCAACGGCCACAGCAAAGGGGGCTTCTCGTGACATGCTGCCCCTGCTTTGCCTCTGGGAAAACCTTAATTTATCCTTGTAATTGTCTAAGCCAAGCAATATCAAAGAATATAGTGCCCACACAGGTGGTTAAAAAATGTATGGAGGCTCTGTGTGAAAACAGCAGTGCCACGGCAGGCTGGAAACACCGTTCTCCCACGCCGGTGTGTAATATTTGATGGGCATTGCCTTGGGTCATCATGCCTGGGAAGCCTTGCTTCCTACCGCTCCAGTCTGGCAGCCACCTTCAGTGACCCTCAGCTTACAAACCACCGTGCTCTGCCGGCAGTGCTGCTGCTGTTCCACCACCCACGTGCCCGGTGGGACAATGCCGCCGTGGCCAGCCTTCACCGCATGGTCCAGACCTTTCACACTTCTCCAACCCATCATTCAGCAGCTGACGCATTTCCAAGAGACATGTAGTACATAGTAAGATTCCCAGTATCACAAAAACATCAGGAAGGGTTCAACCGAAGGCACTTGAGCTGTTGACCCCTCCCGCAGACTCAAGAGAGTTGAGCAGTGCCCTGGGCTGACAAGAGATGTACAGCAGCAGACCAAAACACCAGCAAACGCACCCTGTAACACAATCTATTTCACAGAAGAACCTCCCCATGCACTGGAGAGCTCTTCTTGGTAATCTTGCATCCATGCTGCTTTTCCAGACTGATAGCTGTAGAGGACAAAGAGCACTTTGCTGCCCTTGAGTTTGGAGACTGACACTATGCTGACTGACACTAACTGACACTCAGTTGCCAAGCCTATGTCTAGGACTGGCTTGCCTTAATCATATGGATCTAATCTAGATCCGTTGTAAATCCCAGGTAAAATGCAAATCCGCCTTTACATACGATAGAGATAGAGATGATAGAGATGGAAATAACGCAAGGCCCACCATACCACCACCTCCATGCTTCAGCAGCGTGGAACAAGAACCCTTTTGCAGGAAGAATATCACCGAATCCCAGAATCCCAGCATGGCCAGGGCTGGCAGGGCCCCCCAGAGCTCACCCATCCCACCCCCCTGCCCAAGCAGGCTCACCCAGAGCAGGGGGCACAGGACAGCGGCCAGGCGGGGGTTGAAGATCTCCAGAGAAGGAGACTCCACAGCCCCCCTGGGCAGCCTGGGCCAGGGCTCCATCACCCTCACACTCAACAAGTTCTTCCTCCCGTCCAACTGGAACCTCTTCTGCTTCAGGTTGTGCCCATGGCCCCTTGGCCTGGTGCTGGGCACCACTGGGAAGAGTCTGGCTGCGTCCTGGTGACCCCCACCCTTGAGATATTTGTAGGTGGTGATGAGGTCCCCTCTCAGCCTTCTCTTCTCCAGGCTGAACAAGCCCAGCTCCCTCAGCCTTTCCTCCTAGGGGAGATGCTCCAGTCCCTTTATCATCCTTGTTGCCCTCCTCTGGACTCTCTCCAGGAGTTCCTCATCTTTCTTGAACTGGGGAGCCCAGAACTGGACCCAGAGCTCCAGGTGGGGTCTCCCCAGGGCAGAGCAGAAGGGGAGGATGATGATGTATATGATGTATTACAACAACCGTACTGGAGGCAACGTCAGCATTTCCAATTGCCATGTACCCTTTCCCCAGGCTGCAGAGGAACAGCCCTGAAAGAACCACCATGACATTGCAAACCTCAGGCATCCAGGCTATGGAAAACAATCCCATCCTGCCTACCCCTAGCAAGGAGACAGCTTTGCTTGGGACAAATAACCTCCTGCAGAGTCCAGTCCAGCTGTCTGAGATGTCTTCTCCCATGCAATAAAAGCCAATTGTTCCTCATCATTCCAGGCAATAAATCTCCTGCCTCCTTCAGCAGAGAAAGGAAAAAACAACAGGCCTCAGAAACGCAGCGCTGCAGACAATAACAAGCTAGCTTTTCAAGGGCAAAAATGGCAAGGTTTCCAGAACTGAAGAACTTTGTTTTGTAGAAAAGCAAATAAAGCAGCATAAAAGGACATGAACAGCATCTCCCGCCTAGGCCCTTTCCTCTGCCCTTCTCCAGCTACCCCTGCCTGCCTTCCCCCCTCTGCTACCAACCTCCAGTCCCCCGAAACACCCCTTGGCGTCCCACAGCCTTAATTTAAACTCAGGAGCTTTTACTCATTGTCGTGCCCAAACGACTCCAGCAAACTGCACGTGCCGGTCACAGGCGGCTTCAGCAGTCAGCGCCGGGATCCCCCAGCCCACCGGTGCCTGAAAGCGCAGCCGGCGAGAAGGCAGGAGGAACAGGGAGCAGAGGGACAGCTAACCCCCATCACTCCGCTTCAAGATGACAAAGTTCTGATCGTGCATTTCTGCAACCCTTCAGGATTCCTGCAGATTCCAAAAGAAGTTTCCCTTACAGGACTCCAAAAATCAAAGGGTAGACTTGCGGGGCCAAAACTGATTATTGTTTTAATTTCTCATAGCTGCTAAGCTTAATTTTTTTTTTTTTTAAGGCTACTAAGTAGTCATTAAATATATTTTAATTTAGATTATCAGCACCATTTCTTACATAATCATTGATCTGCTCATACTCATAACCAAGCTATCTCATTTACTAACAAAAGTGCTGGCAACCTGGCACAGCGCCAAAACCCTTTTTATTTACCTTTACATCAAGGAGATAATGTTGAGATGTGTTCATTTGTTATAACAGAAGTAAGATGACTCCATATACGGCGAGTTACAAGATAGCAGACCTTATAATAGGTCATTATTCAAAGCTGGAAAACTGACTACCTTCTTGTTTTTACAGAAGAAAATATGTTTTGTTGTAGCATTGATAAATGTTTGAGTGATTATGATGCAGCATCACAAAAAAAGGGGCTCTCATTTACCTTTGGGATTATCTTCAATGAAGTTTTATCCCAACAGCACGGTTCAAAATACCTACAGAGGGGGTGGGCAGTGGCTTGTTAATGAGGAACTTGCCGTAGCACCTTTGAGACTTTGCAGCATTCACCTGGTGACATTTTATAGGCTTTTACTATTTGCAATAATGAAAATTTGCATAAAATCCCACAATACTGAGCACAATTTAAAGTTAGGATATTTTTTTCATTTGACTGAAACAGCTGGCGCTGTTAAGTGCAGTTAAAAGGACTGAGACCAGTCTCTTACCCAGACAGGACAGTCGTGTACCACCAGCCTGACATTTCCAAACACGCAGGCTTGATACTCGGTAAAAACTGGGTTTCCAACATGACTGGCAGACAGGCTGCTGTCGATCTGGGAAATGAGAGCGCTTCTCCTGAGATAGCTCCAGATCAGGCTCGGCTGCTGATTGTCCTCAGAAAAACCGTCTCTTTCACTCCCAAAGGCCACAATATTAACCGACCTAAAATAAAAATAGCAACGGCAACGCTGTGTTAACAAAGATGACAGGCAGGGCTAAGAGAAAAAAAAAAAATCCCCTTAAATCAAAACTAACATATTAATCCTTTCAAATCCCCTCCCCTCCCTAGATTTTAACACCCACTCCACCCCATAATCAACAGCAAAACACATACATGATCTCAAATCCAACAGCAGGATGAGAGCAAAGCAGAAAAGAAACCTGGAAACGCTGCTTGCATTACAAATCCCCGGCTGGCTCAGCGTTTTATTTGTTGGTGTCCACGCTCAGCCTCGCTGCCGCGACCTCCGGGGCTCCTGCCGCATTCCCTCGCCCGTGCCTGGACTGGAAAAGTTGGTGGGGGCCGTTCCGAGCGATGGACTGCAGCCAACACGCCAGAGCTGCGGCGGCAGCGGCGGCGGCGGCAGCAGTAACAGCAGTAACAGCAGTAGCAGCAGTAGCAGCAGTACCAGGAGCGGCAGCAGCAGCAGTAGCAGCAGTACGAGCAGCAGTAACAGCAGTACGAGCAGCAGCAGCAGCAGTACCAGGAGCGGCAGCAGTAGCAGCAGTAACAGCAGTACGAGCAGCAGCAGCAGCAGTACCAGGAGCGACAGCAGCAGCAGTAACAGCAGTAGAAGCAGCAGCAGCAGCAGCAGCAGCCCAGGCACTGGTGGCTGAGTTACTCTTCGGCTGCAGGTGAACTCGACGCGCGAGGCGAGCAGCCGGCCGCTCGGTCACGGCCATCGCATCCTGACGTCAGTCAGCGGGGGCACCGCAGACGCAACGGGCAGAGCGAGCTGACGTTTCTGCAGAGCCAACACGGTGCAGCCAGGTCAGCAAAAGGCAGACAAAGGCGCCTGAGCCCAGCGGCGTCAAACCCTGCGCGGGAGCTGTTTGCAGGGCACGCTTCTGACGCCGCCGGCAGAAAAAGGACCGACATCATCAGGACATCAGGACATCAGGTCGCTGCCACAGCTCATCCGCACCAGAGGAGAGACCAGCACCGAGGGACCATCGCAGCTGAAGGAGAGCAGTGGACCAAATCCTCTGCTTGAGTATTTTTTTTTTAGCTAAATAGTATCTATTCTTTCAATATTAGGCTAATAATTTCTTAAGTGCCCATGTAGATTTTTTAGCGTTCGTGTGCTCTTTAAAACACTGTTTACAAAAAGGATGAGCTCTAATTATAATAAAATAAACACAAATGGAATCAAATCCGTTCTAAAATGGCATGTTGCCTGCCAGATACCGCTATAGACGTTGGAGTAAAAGAACAGAGTAAAACTATTTTAGGCACATTTGAAGGTAAACAAGCACCCTCTATTATATGAACACATGCTGCTGTTAATCCCGCGGGCAAGCACTCATTCAGCACAGGCCTTGATACGATTACCCACAGAATAATTAGCAGGCCTTTGCCCGCAGCAGCCCATCTTCTGAGAAGGGTCGCACTGTTGGCAAATGTGGGCGATGACAACTGATGTCACCGCCAAAGTTTTATCCCAAGGCTGTACTGATTGGCCAGGCCATTTTTAAAAATCGTAAGCATTATTATATGTTGCATGCTAGTGACGTAAAGTATTACTTTTTATATTTTTATTATAGATTCTACAGACCCTACCTGAAAAAGCCGAAACCAAATATAAAACAAACAAACAAAAACCCCAGCATAATATTTACCAAGGTTTTTGTTTCCCCATGATTTATCACGTTGCAGTCTCTTTCGCTTTTCAATCTCACTTTGCTTAGAAACCTAAAAGACAAATGACAGAGGGGGGTTATGGTTCCCCTCCCCCTACCCTGAAAGAAAGTTTGAAGCCTTGTTTCTTAGGTGAGTTAAAGAAATGCAGGCAATCAGAGGAAGCCACGGGTTTTTCCCCAGGTGATCCTCAGACCGTGATGTTTCATCCTCCACATCCAAAATCCCAGTGGTGTCCAAACCCCGGCTACATGGAGTTAATTTCCCAAGAGCCAGAATGCTCAGAGACATCACACTCTTTGTTAATGTACTTTTTAACGGGCAGTGGATATCCCTTGGAATCCTTAAATTTGAACTTGTAGTAGTCTAGATGTTGAGAATGAGGAAACCCTTGGGAAGACAGGTTTTTAGAACACTGGTGAAAAAAACAAAAAGTAGCTAAATATGCGCCAATGCACACACATATACACACACACACACACACACACATATACATATTTACACTTATATATAACATACATTTACATACATACATACCTACACACACACACTTGAGAGCTGTAACACCAGGGAAAACTGGGCTGGTAAAACAGGCAGCCCTAGTGAGAAGTGACCCATAGAATGGGTCACTTCAGAATAGTGAATCATAGAATCACAGAATGTTTTGGGTGGGAAGGGACCCCCAGAGGTCCCCCAGCCCAACCCCCCTGCAGGAGCAGGGACACCTTGAACCACATCAGGTTGCTCACAGCCCCGTCCAACCTGGCCTGGAATGGTCCCAGGGATGGGGCCTCCACCCCCTCTCTGGGCAACCCCTGCCAGGGTTTCACCGCCCTCACTGCAAAGAATTTCTTCCTTAGATCCAGTCTAAACCTGCCCTGCTTCAGTTTAAAGCCATCCCCCCTTGTCCTGTCCC
>JADKXX010009362.1:0-10995 GCA_017310255.1 Butorides virescens | reverse complement strand
GGGGGGGGGAGCCGGGGGGGTCGGGCTCTGCTCCCAGGGAAGGGGCGATGGGACGAGGGGCAAGGGCCTCAAGTTGTGCCAGGGCAGGGTGAGGTTGGGCCTGGGGAACAATTCCTTCCCCAAAGGGCTGTCAGGGGCTGGAAGGGGCTGCCCAGGGAAGGGGTCGAGTCCCCACCCCTGGGGGGATTTAACAGCCGGGCAGAGGCGGTGCTGAGGGCCAGGGTTTGGGGGTGGGATGGCAGGGGGAGGGGAAGGATTGGGCTGGGGGAGCTGAAAGGGCTTTCCCAACCCAAACAATCCTGTGATTTTCTGGGATGTTTTGAATATAGCTTAAATGACCCTGTTTCTGTGTCAGAAGGAGGGCCTCTTAGGCAATACCACAAATGACTGCAAAAGTCCTTTTATAAGCTAATTTCTGATTATTAATCATTATGGCAAAAAAAAAGAGCCTCAAAATACTGTAATTAACATTCTTATTGGGAAATGCAAATGAAAAAGTTAATTATAAGAAAGTGAAATGCCAACAGAGTGGTGTTAAAATGCTGTCTGTGTTTTAAACAGATCTCATGCTGCTATTTCTTTTTCATTTGTTTTCAATACTGATTTAGGCCTTCCCATTTTTTTCCAAACCTTCTGTTCTACTGGAATCAACGGCTGTACATTACTGTATATTTGCCTGTTCTTGTCCTTTTTTTTTTTTTTTTCTTTTGGCCACACTACCCTCTACCTCCACAGGTGTGTATTTTCAAGTAAGTGTTTTAAAATAAAAGCTTAATTTGTTGAGCACATGAAAGACATTTTGCTCCCGGCACTCAATTTCTTTAGAGGCTGCACACTCCATTGTCGTTAGCTGTACACTAATTGTTCATCACATGCCTCGATGAAGGTCTGTTGGGTTTCCAGCCTGGAGGCGGCAGCGCTGGGCACCCGGGACAGGGAGGTCTCTCCACCAAAGCTAATCTGTGACCCCACGATGGGGTCCCTCTCTCTCTGCCCCCCAGACCTGGAGTCTCACCTGTACCCCTGTGGCAGGGACGGTGTCATGCTGGATGTGGGACCCAAGAAACCACCACTGCTCCCGAGAGGACTTTGGAGATGCTCCGAGATGAGAAGGTCACCACTAGTGCTGCAGCAGCCTGGGTCTCCAGGTCTCCATTCACCGTCCACCTTCTCCTCCTCTCTGTAGCATTTTAATTCTCTCGTTACCTGCCAGATGAGGAGGGAACGAGGATGTAGAGCCTCAAATCAAGGTGACAGCACGGGGTTGGGATAGCAGCAGCTATGATCGTGATAGCATTAAAAGTGTTCTTGCCTCAAAGCTTCGCAGTACGCTGTCACTTACAGCTCGGGTGAATGAGCTCATTACAGATATGAAAAATTTATAGTTACTCTGAAATATTTTTTTTCCTTGCCAGAATCCTTAAATAAATCTAGACAGCTCACTTGAAACAAATTTTAATGGGCAATGACTAACCATACATTTATCATTTTCTTGACACTTCTTGCTATGATTCATTTAAGCGCAGAGTGCCTGCCTGAAAACACCACCAAAGCAAGCTCTTGTTTCACATAAGAGAGCTGTATGTTGTTATGTACTCAGAAAAAAAACCAAAGCCCAACAGGTTTTCAGTACCTCAGTTCAGAGATATGGGACAGGGCCCGGAGTTAACAAGCACCGTTTATGTTAATTTTTGCCTCATTTGCCAGGAATAACGGAGATCATCATCCTTTGATCTTGCTAGAAAACTGTGGTAAGGTTTTCAATGATAAACTTGGATATTACAGTGGTACAGTCTGAGACTTATACAGAGCAAGTAAAGTAAAACACAGCTCAACATTCAGAGAATATTTAACACATAAATCAAGAAGAAAACTACTGGGCATTAGGTCCTTAATCCTGCAAAACTGTGTATGCACCTGTGTCTCTGTTGACCTGATGAATTTTGCTAAATTTGCCTGTGCATCAGCGAGCACTAGTTAGGGGGCAGTACGAGATTCCCACATCTTAGCACATGAACTTTCTCTGGAAATGTCCCAGCCTTTTTATGGCTCCAGAAGTTTTGCTCCTAAGTTCGAGGCTGTCACAGTTTTGCATTCGGAAGAAGGTGGTGTGAGACGCGGCCCCTCCTCTGCCTCACGCCAGGGGAGGAGGAACCGTGCGTGCCGATACCCTGGGATCCCAACACAGCCCAGGTCGCGCTTCGCAGCCGAGCGACGGCACTATTTCAAAAAGTATCACTAAGTCCCACCCTCATTAAAAAGCACTGATTTCCCAGCTGCTACAATACCCCTAAACGACACGGCTTAGGTTTGTCTATCGGAACCTGGATTCCCAAGCTTTGAAAAGGATGAGCGCCTGAACGATGCCGTGATCCTGCAGCTACCTCATTCGCCATTCACCACAGTCTATAGCCAGAGCTTTGCTGGCAGAGGTTTGTATCATACGCATAAATACACATAACCGTGTACCTTATCTCCTCCTAATCCAAGTTAAAAGAAACCTGTGACTGGGTTCTGTTCCCAGGTACCGTGCCAGGATCCCATCTCAGCAGCGCAAGCGTCGCGCGCCCCGCGGGACCGGAGGCAGCCACCGTCCGTTCTCAGGTGCGTGCGCTGTCAAGTGCCGCCGGGTTAGAAAAAATTGTGCAAACAGTGAGGGCTGCTTGTTTTGGAAAAAGGCGGTTCCTCCCCTTTGAAACCACCACCCGAAGCGCGCTGGCTGTCGGGCACGTTTCCCTCCATTGTTCCATTCCCCTGGCCGCAAGGAAACTCGGAGACGGGTGACCCGTGAAGGACCCTGACTACAACTTTGTTAGTGGTATTCATTCTTTTCTCGATGTTCAAGTCGCTCCTGAGGTATGGAGAGGACGTTGCAATGCTCTGCTTTACGATAAACACCAAGAGTTTGCCAGGGGTCCCAGGGTGAAGTTGCACTTTCTATTTTCTATTCTCACTTTCACTCTTCCCACGCGCAGCTCCTTTACAAAGGGACTGGGAGGGGGCCTGTGGGAACCCCATCCTCCCCATAGCCCACCCGGTGACCGGTTCCCAGCTACCCCGCAGCAGGTCTGCAGGCAGCATCGCCCCAGGACCCCGGCCACCAACAGCCGCTTGCAAAACACCCTGAGCAAAGTCACCCAAGGAACGGGCACGGCCCACCCACCTGCATTTCTGGCTTTTGCCACCTGAACCGCTGCAGCTGTAGCAGGAGCCACCGTTTCTCACGGATGTATGGACGCCGGTGCTAGCCTGTGGCAGCCTGCGCCGAAATACAGCGTGCCCACGGGTCCTGAGCACGGCTCCAGGGCGAGCGCTGCAGAGCCAGGTACAGGGAGGGCTCGGGAGCTTTCTGGCAAGCAGCCCCGTGCGTGTAAGAAGTGGCTAAATATGTCATTGCTGAAGCAATGGAAAAGCTAGTCGTCCCTGCTGGGGAGCGTAGCTGCTGCTGCTGCTGATCTGAAACCTCCGGAGGGGGGACTTGGAACAGCTCTGGTTTTGTCTCTTTTGAACTTCAAAAGACAAGAAATCAGGTTTATTTTGTTTATCCCAAAGGAACTTTTGGATTCCTTCTTGTTTCCATTCTGCAATGGGGAGATCTGGGGAGAGGGCTTAGGTAAATGCCAAAACCATGTTTTGTATTATTTTTGTTTCATTTTCAGTACTTAGAGGTTTGTTTTGTTTTTTTTTTTCCTAGAGGAATACTCACCTGTACATTGAACATTTCAAATGTTGGGTTCTGCCTCAGCTTCACAGCTATGAAGTACAGATAATATACTCACAAAGGAACTGGGGAGATACAATTTGAAAATGTAGGCTGTATGAGTCAACATTACTGACCTTCTGTATTTTACTGCTATGAATGTTCTTGGAAAGGGTTCTTCCATTCTGCACAGCAAAGAAAAACTTCATAAAAGATGTCCATAGAAATGAACAGATATTTACCATTAAAGCTCACATTCTCCAAATGTTGAAAGCAAAGCCCATTGGGATAAGACATCAACACAGGAGTAGCCCATGTTTTTAAATGCCAATGTGCTTTGTCTATATAGTTAAAGTTAATCAGATGTCAGTTATTAAAAAAGCAATGGAAAAAATAACCAGGACTACAACATTACATAAAATCATAGAATCATAGAATGTTTTGGGTTGGAAGGGACCTTCAGAGGCCCATCCAGTCCAACCCCCCTGCTGTGGGCAGGGACATCTTCCACCAGACCAGGTTGCCCACAGCCCCCTCCAACCTGGCCTTGAACACTTCCAGGGATGGGGCATCCACAGCTTCTCTGGGCAACCCCTGCCAGTGCCTCATCACCTTCCTAGTGAAGAATTTCTTCCTTATATCTAATCTAAATCTCCCCTCTTTCAGTTTAAAGCCATCCCCCCTTGTCCTGTCCCAGCTGGCCCTGCTAAAAAGCTTGTCCCCCCCTTTCCTCTGGGCCCCTTTGAAGCCCTGAGCGGCCGC
Source organism: Butorides virescens (assembly GCA_017310255.1). Lineage (NCBI taxonomy): Eukaryota > Metazoa > Chordata > Aves > Pelecaniformes > Ardeidae > Butorides > Butorides virescens. The sequence goes on along the minus strand of JADKXX010009362.1, from coordinate 6,533 downwards.
ACTCAGCTCTGCCCGCAGCCTCCTCTTCTCCAGGCTGAACACCCCCAACTCTCCCAGCCTGGCCCCACAGCAGAGGGGCTCCAGCCCTCAGATCATTTTAGTAGCCCTCCCCTGGCCCCGCTCCAACAGGTCCATGTCCTCCTGGTGCTGAGGGCTCCCGAGCTGGACGCAGGGCTCCAGGGGGGGTCTCCCCAGAGCAGAGCAGAGGGGCACAATCCCCTCCCTCCACGCTGGCCACGCTTCTCCTGATGCAGCCCAGGGCAGGGTTGGCTTCTGGGCTGCCAGCGCCCATGGCCGGCTCATGTCCAGCTTTCCATCCCCCAGCACCCCCAAGTCCCTCTCGGCCAGGCTGCTCTCCATCCCTTCACCCCCCAGCCTGTGAGGATACAGGGGGGTTGCCCTGACCTGCGTGCAGGACCTTGCATCTCCAAACTGACGTTGAGCTTCACGTTTTTTTGCAGTGCCAAATCTCGTGAGAAATATCACGAGCACTGTGAGGTGATGCAGGCTCCTGGCGGTGCTCTTCACCCCGAACAGCTACCGCTTTTCAAATTCAGAATGTTGGTGCCGGTTCCTCGGGTATGGAGCCATACAGTGCCAGGGACACTGCAAGTCCATAACCACCCGTACGGGGCACGGCCACCACCGCACGGCTCTTCCATCCTTCCCTGCCCCAAACGGCAGCGGCGGGATGGTATGGTTTTCCATGGAGCTGTCTGTGCCAAAAAGGTGATACTAAAAGTGATAAAAAAGGGATAAAAAAAGGTGATACTTTTTACTTGAATGGGGATATAGCTATATGTCTTGGATGTTAATCGAAATCAAATCTGCAAGTAGAGGTAATACCTCTGATGAAACAACTCATAAACATAAATAAATCAGAAAAGACTTCGGGCACAGCAGCCCTACTTCAGTGTGCCTGAAAGCTTTAGTACTTTTTCCAACTACAGCGGCTTGCTTAATAAAAAGGCACTGCCTTTATCTGCACCCTCTGAGTGATCTGAGCCCTAAGTTAACCACAAAACACACGTGGAAAGCTGCAAAAGAAATAATTTCATTTGTTCACCGTAATCTGAAGAGTTAAATTACTTTTTTAAAAAAATAAGATAATATACATTGAGCATAACTTTCACATAGGCTAATTATTTCTGGAGTAGTCTTTCCTTCCTAGGCCTTGGATGTCTAACTACTAGAGTTTGCAACTACAAAACCTACTTCTCAAGCGCCTCTTTGAGCAAAACAACGCTCAAGCACCAATCCAGCAGCATTTTTCCCATTCCCCATCCCCTGTTTCTGCCAGTAACCCTCAAAAACCGCTGCCAAGCTGCAGGGGCAGAGCGGAGGGACAGGGGAACGCTCGCAGCCCGCGTTCGTACCATCAAGCAGGGCAAGGACGTGAGTTGCTTTTCCTGATGGCATCGGCTAAGCGCAGGAGCAAACTTCAGCCCTGATTCCATTGCAGAATAGAGCAGGAAATTCCAGTAAAATTTCCAGTAGCTCTACGATGCTACTGGAAAGGGCTTCAGCAGCGAGGGGCTGGTTTTAAAATCACCTTCCTACAGATCAGACGTTTTTTCTCTTTCCTGCAAAGACTGTTCTCACCACTGTACGTGCTCCACATGGGGCACATTCAAAACCCCCTCAGTCCTGACTTTATAACACTTTTTACATTGAAGCTGTCGTTTATTTAATGTCTGGCACCAAATGAAGTCAAGGGGACACTGCAGAAGAAGGCACCACATGCAGAAGGAAAGCGTGGGGCACCCGGCCCTGCCATTAATATGCTCTAATTAGGGTTTATAGTGCAGCTACGTCAGGCCAGGGCTCAAGCCACAGCTCATCTGCTGCAGCCACAGCTTTCACCTGTCTGTCTGGAAAAGATGGCTCCACGGTAGGACAAACAGAACTTGTTTATGCTGCTCAAGCTGCTCGCGAAAGCGGCTTACGGAGCCTGAATGTCTCGCAGAGCCGTCGTGAAGATTCTCCAGCCAAAGCACAAAATGCATTTCTCTGTTCTTTGCCTGGCCAATTAGTGACGGGAAAACAGATGGTGTTTGCTCATTTGTCAAATTAGACTAAACCCCCCAAACTGCCACCAACAGAACACTCCTCCTGAATGACTGGGAGGGTTGGTCTTGACATGGCTCTTGTTAACACGCCTCTCCAGGAAGCTCTAATTATCCAGCCGGTGACTTTTTGGTCTCCTGCCCACAGCTACTCATTCCTTCTGTCTCTTCCTTGTCCCTTAAATGCCACCTCACTCTCACTGCCCCAACGTAACCCCTCCGTGTCCCTCTACCAGTCCCTAATTGCAAATGGTCATGTCCCAGCCACCCTCACCAACCGTTCCCCGCATGGCACTCGGTCCCCCACCCTGCTTTGTTCTCCTTGCTCCCAAAAGCACCTTTTGCCATCTTTTCTGGTTTTTTTTCCCCCTGAAGTCTCCTTCCCCTGTGAGTACCAACACCTCCTCGTCTCGCCCATCCGCACGCTCCTCGCTTCTTGCCCAGCACCGGTACCTGCCGACCCCGCTCCCCATCACACCCAAGACCCCTGCGTTCCCCCTCCGTCCCTCCCTACCTGACGGGTCCCCTTTGAGGACAGCCCCTGCACTTTCCACCTCTTCACGCGACACGCTGGTGTAAGCAGAGACCTAGCAAGAGCTGGCAGGGCCAGAGCATCAGAAATGTCCAACTCTGGGACTGTAAATGGTGACGCTATTTTCGAACCAGGTGCATAGTGCAGCACCTGAAAGCTCAGACAAATAAAATGGGACAGGGCATAAGGTTTTTTAAGGGTAGCAGCTTTAACATGCCATAGGTTTTGTTCTTTGCTGTCAAAAACAAAAGACAATCTGACAGCCAGCCAGCTCTCCCTCCTTCGTGCACAGCCACCAGGGTGAGCCATTCTCTGCTCCTTCTGCGGTCACCAACAAGAAAATGGAGGGGAGAGCGAGCTAACTGATCAACTTTAGATACTCAATTTAATGCGATCTCCCTGAGAGTAAGAACGTGTTTAAAATAACAGCCAAAACACCTTAAAAGCTTGGAGATGTAGTGAGGAAAAGGGACTTGTCTAAGCCTGGACGTGCAGCTCCACTGCTTTCATATGATTAGCAGTAAACATATGATTAAAGACTTTGCTGGATTTTAGCCAGATAACGCAATTCTGCAAAAGCCTGAGCACTCTTCCACTAACATGAGCATGTCCGTGAAGCTTTGGAGTAAAACATCCTGTTACTAACATTCTGCTAAATGTCACACGGGCAATCGTGTATGGCTCATAACTGGTAATCTCTAAAATTGAACTGCATCTTTATTAATTTAAATTTTCAATTTCTATTAATGCAGTACTATAAAGAAAAAAAACGATAAAAACACTATCTAAGCAATCACACGAGTCAATGCAGGTGTATCTGAAGACCTTACAGCACTTCCATTTTATATGATCCATGTCTTTCAATGGGTCAAGACATCACTGCTGAAGTTTTGGTGCAGGTAGTTGTGTGAGAAGGGAGGGATGGGGAGGAATTGTCCACCCCCCTCCGCACCACCCAAAGGGATGTGTGGTCCAGGCCCCTTGGAGCATCGGCTGTGCCACCTCCCCACACGCCTCAGGTCCCAACACCTACCCTGTGGCTGCGAGAGGAGCAGGAAAGAGAAGGTTATGTATTCCCTTAAAACCAACCAACCAACCAACCCCACAGAACTGTCAGGTGCGTACCAGCATTTTCTAGCAGATGATCAAGATGTGATTGATCAAAAGGCAGACATTTGCATCCAATCTTGTCGGCACTGGCTGTCTGAGTGGTCAACAAGAGGAGGAGGAGGAGGAGGAGGAGGAGGAGGAGGAGGAGGAGGAGGAAAGCATTTCTGCGCTGTAGTTGTTCTAAAATGCAAAACTGAAACAGGTCAAGCTCAACAGCACCTTGAAGGCGTCACTTTTCCCCATCAACCACAAACAAACAACGTAAGGAGGCGTGACCGGAGGTGGACATCTAAATTGAAATGCGGTGAAACAGACCGATGGTGTGCTTTGCTTTCTTCATTGTGATCAATGGGGCACAGAATTTTCCCTCTGATACTTCCCTATGCCTCGCTACTTGTAAACACGTTTATACGAACAATGGTATTGACACATACCTACTTATCCCTCACATATGTTAAAAGCAAGACATCCCACTGCACACACAGAGGAACTCATAGAATCATAGAATGTTTTGGGTTGGAAGGGACCCCTAGAGGTCATCGAGTCCAACCCCCCTGCAGTCAGCAGGGACACTGCTAACTAGATCAGGCTGCTCAGAGCCCCATCCAACCTGGCCTTGAATGTTTCCAGGGATGGGGCCTCCACCACCTCTCTGGGCAACCTGTTCCAGTGTTTTACCACCCTCATTGTAAAGAATTTCTTCCTTATATCTAGCCTAAACCTACCCTGATTTAGTTTAAAACCATTACCCCTTGTCCTAACACAGCTGGCCCTACTAAAAAGATTTTCCCCATCTTTCCTGTGGGCCCCCTTTAGGTACTGAAAGGCTCACAGACCAGGCAACTTCAGACTCAACCTGATGACGACCAAACTTTGCAAACGGCCAACACGTCACCCAAAAATGCTCCCCAGAGAACTGCAGCCATGCAAGTGCGGCCACGCAAGTGGGTGCTAAGCATTCGCGCCGTATCTCTGTATCCCAGACCCCGTGGGCTGGGAGCGGGGAACCCACTGTGTCCCAGAGCCCAGCTCGCCCCTCACAGCTCAGAGGGAAACTTTCTCAGAGGGGTTATTGGGGCAAATCTGGCTTTACACAGTGAATGCACACAGAGAAACCTAACTTCAGGCTCTAAACCAAAAGCGCATTTTTTCAAAGGAATGTATAAAAATGTATTTACAAAAAACCAAAACCAAACAAAAGCCACTGCGTTATGTATTGCATTTTTATACACAACAGCTTCTTTCTTATCCAACAGAATCAGGAGGAACAAGCTGTACGTGGCAAATGCTTGTCACATTCTTGGATGAACTGCCAAAGGGAGTTCAATGAGGAAGAGGAAAATAAATACTTCTATGGAGTCCCGTCAGTAACACGCAAATAGGCATAAAGGAGGTCACTAAAATATGCTCAAGTTTTGTATTTCTCTTTGTGGCACTTAATAAACATCCGGATATTGCTCGCATATCTAAAAAGTTAAAAACTTCCATGTCATTTATACCGAAGGCATTGTAAGTATAAACTGTTAGGTACATTAACATAACCTTTATATAACCTGACTATCTACCTTAAATGCTGTGTTTTGTAAGCAGTAACATTACTACATCCCCTCCTAAAAATTAAAAGAATTCTAGCAAAACAGGATTTCTAAAATATCAAATATTATGAAGCACTCTGCTCTAAATAAGTCTTTTTAAAATGCGAGTGCAAAAGAAAAAATCATTGGCACAAGATCAGTCACATTTCTGACAACGTAGAGCAGAGCGTCTTATCTAACTCAGTCCTATGTGTTCCACTGCTTTAGCATAACATTAATGCTAGCGTTTGATCTGGAGACAATCTTTACGGCCACAGTACATGTTTATTTCACAACAATAGCTCTTCGCTGGTGCATTCACCAGGATTCTGCTTCCTGGCCACATCTTGCTCTGCTTCTTGTGGGTTGCTTTGTTCTTCCGTAGCTAAATCACCATCATTTTCGTACTTGTCAACAAAATAATCAGAGTCAAATCTTAGAGACAAATTTGGAGGGCTCACATAGACGTTTCCATTGCCTATTGTGACTTTATGAATCCTTTGTTTGACTCCTGCTGATTCCCACTGTGGTGTTGGTGATGGCTCCAAACGGTTTCTTGCTTTGTACAATCCTTCTCCTGTTTCCAAATTGATTTTATACTTATGCCAAGGACAGGTAACACATGCTTGACCATTGATATCCTGCAAGAAGAAGAAGAAGATAAAAACAGCAAGTGATTGGCTTCTGGTTCTTCTCCTGGAAAAATTTCTAGGACAAAAGGCACGCTTGGTGATTTGGCTGTATGGCTGTCTGCTATTTTACAAATATGTCCATTTCTTTCATAGAATCATAGAATTACAGGAACATTCAGGTTGGAAAAGCCCTTTAAGCTCCCCCAGCCCAACCGCCCCCCTACCCCTGCCACCCCACCCCCAAACCCTGGCCCTCAGCACCGCCCCTGCCCGGCTGTTAAATCCCCCCCGGGCTGGGGACTCGACCCCTTCCCTGGGCAGCCCCTTCCAGCCCCTGACAGCCCTTTGGGGAAGGAATTGTTCCCCAGGCCCAACCTCACCCTGCCCTGGCACAACTTGAGGCCCTTGCCCCTCGTCCCATCGCCCCTTCCCTGGGAGCAGAGCCCGACCCCCCCGGCTCCCCCCTCCTCTCAGGCAGTTGTAGGGAGCGATGAGGGCTCCCCTCAGCCTCCTCTGCTCCAGGCTGAACCCCCCCAGCTCCCCCAGCCGCTCCCCAGCAGCCTGGGGCTCCAGACCCCTCCCCAGCTCCGCTGCCCTTCTCTGGACACGCTCCAGCCCC
>JADKXX010009361.1:0-15089 GCA_017310255.1 Butorides virescens | reverse complement strand
GGATCCAAGAGGGCTGCACTGGGAAACTTGCAAAGTTCATCTCTCTCTGGGATCCATCTACAGATCCACTCTCCATTTGACGGGCTGGGAGAGTTGGGGGTGTTCAGCCTGGAGAAGAGGAGGCTGCGGGCAGAGCTGAGTGCGGCCGGTCAGGGCTTCAAGGGGGCCCAGAGGAAAGGGGGGGACAAGCTTTTGAGCAGGGCCAGCTGGGACAGGACAAGGGGGGATGGCTTTAAACTGAAAGAGGGGAGATTTAGGTTAGATATAAGGAAGAAATTCTTTGCAGTGAGGGTGGTGAAACCCTGGCAGGGGTTGCCCAGAGAGGGGGTGGAGGCCCCATCCCTGGGACCATTCCAGGCCAGGTTGGCCGGGGCTGTGAGCAACCTGATGTGGTTCAAGGTGTCCCTGCTCCTGCAGGGGGGTTGGGCTGGGGGACCTCTGGGGGTCCCTTCCCACCCAAACCATTCCATGATTCTATGGTTCTATGATTTAGGAAAAGACTATCGGCGTGCACACGGGGCAAAGCCAGGAGCGCAGTGATAACGTTTGGGCAATGTCTTCGCTAAGAGAACTGGGACTAAGAGAACCAGCTGCGGCAAACCTGATGCCTGAGGCTGAGGCAAGATAAATTACAAATCTCTATTCATTTACTCCGCACTTCAATCACCACCTCCCCGGGAAAGCCACGTGCAAAAAAATACAAGGATGCTACGTGTAAAACACGGTACTGTTCAGCTATGCAATGGGTGAACAGTGGCATCTACCTGTGAACCCAGTACTCTTCAAATAATGTTATGGCTAGAAATGCAAACTGAAGTTGGTTGATAAGAAACTGAAAATATTGTCTGCAAAAGGGAAAAAACCCACATTTATTGAGGAGCTGCCCTCCACCTGGGCTGTTTAGCACACGTGTCGGCCTTCGCCCTCCTCTTACCTACTCCAAATGCCCAATAGCCCCTTGCTCTCCCAGCCGAGGACGTACGTACTTCTATCACAAACCTGCCTTCCTATTAAGGTTGCTTGCAATTAGCTACTGTCTTCCCGTTCCCTCCGAATGCCCATGCAACCATACTGCCCTCACTTCCCCTGAAAAAACAGGCTAAAAAAGGACTTTGTAGGCGCCGAGACCCAAGGGGCACGCCGGGGGGGGTGGGTGTGCAGAGCCGCGAAGAGCCACGCGGCAGCAAGCCACGCCGTACCTCACGTCCACGCCAGATGGCAATGAAGATGAGAAAGCAGATGAAGAAGTGTAGGCTCAGAATAACGAGGTCCAGCATCGCCTCCCTCCGCTGCGCGCGTTGCGGCCGTCCTGCCTTCTTCACGTACGTGGCGGCGCATGCCGCGGCCCCTCGCTGCGTGCAAGCGGGAGGCAGTGGGGCCGGCCCCTATAGCACCGTAGGCGGGATGTATGGAGGCTCGGCCTGGCAGGACCCAGCTCTGCCAGGACTGATAAGGAGCGGGGACGCGCTGGGGTGGCCTGATAACAGAAGAAGGGAGCTGCGGGCTCCTCCCGCCGCCGTCCTCCCCGTGAGCCCGTGCCACCACCACCGCCTCCGCTGAGCTGAAACCCTGCTCAGAGCCACGCGTGATGCAATGCATTTATTTGGGATCAGCCACTGCGTGCTTCCTAACAAACCGTTACACCGGGAAGACCGGCGTTAATGATGGCGTGGCGTTCTCAAGGCCAGCTGTGACCTGACGTGCACAGGATCAACCGTACGGGCCAACCCTCTGCCTCCCAGCTCGCAGGGAACCTCCGCCCAGCCTTACCCAGAAAGTGGAAGGTCACTGCCAGACTCACAGGGCCACTCAGTGAGGCATCCTAAAGAAAATAAGCACAGTGTGTGGGAAACCCACCACAAGAACCAGAGTGGGAAATCCCCAGTTTTTCACTGTCACCTTTTGGCTGACTCTGGGTATAAACTTCCCAAATTGGCCACAGTCTTGAAATGCAGAAGCCTGGAGTTAGAAACACTCTTACGGGAGACACCTCTATACATAGGCGTATGGACAGACAGACACACGTACACATTGACGCGCACCAAGGCACACACACCCCTACGCTGCCCAGACCAGTGTTAAAACAACGCTGGGCACCAAACCCCCAGCCCATTTAATGGTGACGTTTCTACAGTCAGCCTGGATTTCGTATACACAAATTATCCAGCGCGTGGTGGACCCAGCTGGCGTCAGCCATCAACAGCCAACAGCTTCATTGTACAGCCAACGACTTCCACCCTTATCTACAACCAACTGCAGATGGCAAACTGCCTTGGCACATTGGAGGTCCTCCAGAAGACAGACTTCAAGGCAACACATGCTTGTTAATATGGTAATGAGTTTGTTAAATGCACGGTTGCAAAAGACTTTGTTCCCTAAGAAAAAGGGGGCAGGCGAGGACTCCTCGTCATGGAAGACCCGTAGCTAGACCCTCTTGCTGCAGGCCTATGGTTGGCCGCTTTCTCATCCATGAAGTAGACGTGCACCTCCCAAGTACGAACAGAAAATGAGAGACTTCAACCTAGAGCAGCCCAGGAAGCACCGAATGCCCCAAAGGAGGCCGTGGTTTCTGGCTGAGAGTTCTTCCACCCATTGCCCCTTGTCCTGTCACTGGACACCACTGCAAACAGACTGCTTCCATCCTCGTGACTTCCGCCCTTAAGATATTTGTAGGTGGTGATGAGGTCCCCTCTCAGTCTCCTCTTCTCCAGGCTGAACAAGCCCAGCTCCCTCAGCCTTTCCTCCTAGGGGAGATGCTCCAGTCCCCCCATCATCCTTGTTGCCCTCCCCTGGACTCTCTCCAGGAGTTCCTCATCTTTCTTGAACTGGGGAGCCCAGAACTGGACCCAGTGCTCCAGGTGGGGTCTCACCAGGGCAGAGCAGAGGGGGAGGAGAACCTCCCTCGCCCTGCTGGCCCCACTCCTCTGAATGCCCCCCAGGATGCCATTGGCCTTCTTGGCCACCAGGGCACCCTGCTGGTTCATGGCCACCTTGTCGTCCCCCAGGACCCCCAGGTCCCTCTGGGCAGAGCTGCTTCCCAGCAGGTCAGCCCCCAGCCTGGACTGGGGCATGGGGTTCAACCTCCCCAGGGGCAGCACCCAACACTTGCCCTTGTTGAACTCCATCAGGTTCCTCTCCACCCAACTCTCCAGCCTGCCCAGGTCCTGCTGGATGCCAGCGCAGCCTCTGGTGGATCAGCCACTGCTCCCAGTTTGGTGTCATCAGCGAACTTGCTGATGGTGCACTCTGTCCCCTCCTCCAGGTCATTGATGAACAAGTTGAACAAGACTGGGCCGAGTACCGAGCCCTGGGGAACTCCACGCACTACTGACCTCCAGCTGGACTCTGCCCCGCCGACCAGACCCCTCTGAGCCCTGCCCTGCAGCCAGTTCCCAATCCACCTCACTGTCCACTCATCCAACCCATTCGTGTTAGGATAACGCAGATGCATGAGCTAAGACTAACAGAGTATAACCACTCTGTTAAACGTACCCCGTTTGGGCTTAAATGAGCTCAGTTCTGTACCAGGACAGGTCGGTTGCTTATTGCAAACTGAGGCAGGGAGGCATTAGGGGGCTTTTGCCCTCTTCCATGTCAGAGCATCACAAACTGCTCTTTTGTAAGCCTAACAGTTATCGAGTGTCGTTAAAGAAAGCACCATCCACAGAACTGGCAAAACACAATTTTCCCAGCATTTCTTTAAGCAGTCATTCAAAAAAGCACACACAGAAACAACACATCCAGCTCACCATGATTTTGCTTTATTCTGTACAACGTAGTGCATTCTATCCAGGCCTCTGGGAAGTGATCAGTTTATTTCCCTGCTAGATGAGCCTTTGTATGGGTGTATTTATTTTTTCTCTCCTTACACAGACATTCTACATTACACTGCTAAGACGTGTTATTATTTTATCACTATCTGAACCCATTTTAGAAGAACTACAATGACATGTGCTACAGTCTTTGAAGGTTTAACTATTCATTTGTTCCTTGCTTACAAAAAAAAAAAAAAAACAACCAAAAAAACCAGGAAAAAATGCTATCATAGTGGTAAATAGTGTAAGGTTAGCCTTAATGTTCTATGAACACAAAAATATAAATCAGCTAAAATATTCATAAATAGGTACCCAATTCTGGTGTGGGAAGTAGTTTACGACATGCATGTAGAGTGCTTAGCCATCAGAACAGATACGTATGTTTCATGTTTATTTTTACTTGCTTACTGCTACTGCTGAGTATCTCATTATCCAGAAAGCATATAGGTATGATGTATAATGACATCCCCTACGAGGAAAGGCTGAGGGAGCTGGGCTTGTTCAGCCTGGAGAAGAGAAGGCTGAGAGGGGACCTCATCAACACCTACAAATATCTCAAGGGTGGGGGTCACCAGGACGGAGCCAGACTCTTCCCAGTGGTGCCCAGCACCAGGCCAAGGGGCCATGGGCACAACCTGAAGCAGAAGAGGTTCCAGTTGACCGGGAGGAAGAACTTGTTGAGTGTGAGGGTGCTGGAGCCCTGGCCCAGGCTGCCCAGGGGGGCTGTGGAGTCTCCTTCTCTGGAGATCTTCAACCCCCACCTGGCCGCTGTCCTGTGCCCCCTGCTCTGGGTGAGCCTGCTTGGGCAGGGGGGTGGCACTGGGGGAGCTCCGGGGAGCCCTGCCAACCCTTGAGATTCTGGGATTCTGTGATCCTGAATTGTTACTACAGCGGCAACAACTGTCATCAAGAGTAAGCAAGCTAAGTGCTGCTACGATTACATTTTTCCGTAAGCAGAAGAGAGTTACTAGCCAAACCTTACCTCCTTCCAAAAACTGCTTTGGTTTTTTATCACACCTCTGGAAAAACGCAAAATAGTATTTTTATGTTAACCTTTCCTGCAAGCTTCAATTGCATCTCCTCTGCATACGCTGCAGGTTCCAGTTCTCCACTCGTTGATGCACATTAAAACACTTACCTGGAGAATCCGACTGCGTAACAGAGATTTACTCAAGCAGTTTTCATCTTACACTATGTGAATCACACTGCCAACTTTTCAGAAAACTGCTCTACTCACAGGTCTGGTCAGAGGGGTTTGGTTTGTTTTTTTTTTTAAATTTCCGACAGTGAGCAGACCAGATTCCTCTTCACTTGCACACATGTTCCATTAGTAGCCTATGAATATTACGGAATTTTAAACAGCACGGAGTGGTGAGTAGCAGATCCGAAAGCAAGAGATTAGAAGGCAGATCTTGAAAAGACGGAGAGTCAGTCGTGTATAAAACAGGAATGCTGACATAAACTGCATCTATGTTCAGACCAATACTAGTTCTTAACTTTTTTATTATTATTTTAACCGCAATAGCTTTTCTAAGGTGGATGAATGAGTATTCACTCTGGACTTAAAATCAGTCTTGACAGGAAGTTGGCTCCAGCACACTGTAATTGGCATCCCACTACACTGAATTTTATAATCCTTGCTTTAGTCTTGTCCTTAGACATCGGAATTCCTGTTGAGTTCTAATGCTTAATACCCTGCATCTTTGCAACCAGCTAAATACTCCACGCCTGCAGTTAGCACCTACGTACTGTCCTTCCCATGTATACTGAAGTGTTACAGAATTAGAAAATGTAAAAATCGAGATTTGTTGTGCTGGCTACTTATATAAAATGCTTTGGCTTTCTAAGACAAGGCAGTAATTGTTCGGGCATCTTTGCTTTCAATAGCTCATATAAGGCAGTATCTCCAACACTTGAAATACGGTATAATACTACAAACACAGTATGTTTTCATATCCTCAGTCTTATTGTTTTTATTTACTTACTTTGACTAAGCCACTTGTCAATTGCATTCTCGTATTTTTTTGGTTCCTTTAACCAGTCTTGATGCCACCTAAGGTTGGCAATAACATTTGAGTAATTCTGACCCAAACTTTGTTTCCAACTGATAAACTGTCTTTTGTTGTACTCCTGAACAGAGGAAGAAACCTTTGGGTAGTTCACTAGAGAGCGGAGTATTTTGTCCAAGGAACGTACGATTACTGGGAATTTTAGGGCCACATTCGTTAGCTCATCTGGATCGGCAGTTAGGTCTGGAACAAACAAAAAAATCAGTTAAGAGCCAATCTGCATTTAAGGAAATTAACGAGTCATGACAATAACAGCTGTAACGTACCAAACAGTTGTGGAAGTACCGAACGGCCATCTGAGTACGCGATATATTTCCATTTGCCAGTTCGAAGCATGTACACGGAAGAATTCACGTTGCATCCGTGGAACTCACTCAACACCCACGAGGGCCGAGGCAATTCGTTTTCAGCCTTTCCACGCAGCAGCGGTGTAAGGGAATACCCGCTGAGGTTCTGTGGGACAGGAATTCTTGCTATATCTAAGCAAAGATACACAAGGTCAAAATGCTACTGCAGTTACCGTGATTAAAAAAGCCTAAGATAATGCTACAGCCATCTGAACATAAATTCTCTTTCAGTAATAAAACATGCATTCCTAATTATTCTCCTCATAGAACAGAGGAACCGCAAAATACACAAATAATAAAGAAAAGATTTAAGGAACTTTCCAAGGTCAGCTGCTCACCATCTTGATCAGAAGCAGTATCAGCTGTGTCTAAGTCAACCTTGAACAGATGTTTGTTAAAACCGATCGCGATAGCCTCCAGTGATGGGTGGTGCTTTCTAATTTTTTTTAAATCGTGGTTTTATACCCTTCCCTTCTGCTCTGACCACATCAGACAGGAGAAAGAGATTGTCATAGCATGAAAGGACTCTAAAAGCTCCATATCCTACATGGTCTAACCATTCATTTCTTTGATAATAACGGTGCTAGGCTGCTGCCTCGCATTCTTCACCAGTGAGTTACAAAACACTTTACAAAAGGTGGCCATTATGGTTATCACCATATATATAACTGGTGGGGAAACTGAGGAACGGGGCCACTTGCTTCTCTGGTAGGGATGGAGCTAAAGATGGTATCAGAGGTGGTATCAATACAGTGCACATATGGAAAACACTGGATGATTCTACAGCCTGCCAGATGGCCCCTAGAGGATGCTGTAGCTTGAATAAGCTCCTCCGTATCAACGTACATCACAAGTGTCTCTAGCTCCTGAAGATCAGGTCAGCATTAAGAGGCTGCAAAGCCATCTCAGAGACATTCTGAAAAACATAGTTGAGACTCCCAGGGATGTTACCTAAACTGTGGTGTGTCATAAAACAGGGTATGACAGCACTGTTCTTTTTAACCACCCTACTGAGCATAGTGTGTACTCATTCAAAATTGAACACTTCACATTTCACAGAGCACTGTGGTAGTGTTCTACCTTCTGTTCTGCACCAAGTGGTGACACTCAGTGCATACGGATTGCCCACAGGTGACTTCTTCCTTCATCAGCATGCATCTTCCCTTTTCTCCTCTGTTTCTACAGCATACATGCCTGTCACCAATCTGTAGTTTTTCCTCTAGTAAATAAAAAGGCCAGCATTTGACTAAGCACTAGGAACACCTGTAACACATAAACCCAGTAGCCTCCGGCGTGTGGGCTGAAAACTTGAACAAATACATTCTACATTTGAACAAATGAAAAAGAGATACAGGCCTTCCTCTTCTGTCCTCCTAAACCAGCAATGCTATTAATTGCAGTAACTGCATTCTCCACATGCAAAGAATGCTCCGAGCTGGCACTTTCAGCGGCTCCTGCTTTTCCAGCAGAGACCCAGAGGTGCTTCCATCCAGACCAACAAAGCCAGTGCTGTCTGGAGGAAAGCTTATGCCGCATCCTGTTAAAAAATGGAAGAGCTGAATTACCTGTATCAGACAGATTCTGCTGGAATCTCAACGTGTGTACCACACTCGCCCTAGGGTGCACCCAATCTCAAAGCCAGTAAGGGAGAAAGTATTGAGCAAAGCATTTGGATGGAGTCTTAAGAGAGATTATTGCCCTGAGATAAGGCCAAGCAGAGGGATTACATTTATCACAAAAAAAGACTTGAAATCTGTTTCCTCGCTAGTCATCAGCAGCATGAAGCCTGAAGAGGTAACAGATGACAGAGATGATTCTTCATGTTTTCACATTCATCTTGATGTATGTACCCTTTTTGACATTCAGATTACAGGAAAGGGGAACTGCCAGAACAGAACAAAAGGACTTACAAGGTTCTGGGAAGGAAAAAAAAGGAGGAAAAGAAAAAGAAGGAGGGATGTTAAACAACCTGACCAATTGTGTCATTTGGGGGAAAGGCACAAAGAAGAAAAACAGATTTTTAACTCTTTACATATGATACCACAACTTATATAAGAACCATAACTGATACAGATTACTTTATATATATATAAAAGATTTGATATCAGAATTTGGAAGAGAAAGCTACTCAGACTTTATCCTATTTTCAACTGGGCAACTGGTTCAAATGCTTTGAGAAGAGACAGGCAGATAAACGTCTTTGGTTCTGTTTTTAGAAAATCCACCTAATATAGAAAAGGATTTTTCACTGTCTTTTACTGTTAGAAATACAGTTTTATCTACTGCCTCACGTTCTCTCAGGCGACTGCAGCACACACGACACTTCTTAAAACAGAGAGCTCTGCAGGCTGCCTTGAAAAGAACATTTTCTCTGACCAGTAGCCTAAAAGATCCCAGATAAAGCCTAGAATGGCAACTTCACCTAGAGTTTAGTTCCAATGAGATTCATCTCGCATGCTTTATCACAGGTAACTGTTCAAAAATTCACTCTTAAAAGTAATTTACACCTGTGCATAAGTAATTTGACGTCAGTCCTTTTTATTTGATTCTCTGCCCCATAAGGACTATTTCCATATCCAAGAAGGTAAGAATGGATATCCATTATTGTATCTTATCATGCTTGCCCAGATCAACTGTACATTTCCTACACAAAGTCTTTATCATGTTTCACTGTAATTTCTATAGCAAACTTAGGTATGAAGGCTATCAAGGATTATTCATATCTAAAACACATCTGATTGTTTTTATCACCTTTTTGTAACAAATAATCCTATATATAATCATTCACTGTAATTGCGTTAATGACAGTAACAGTAATAAGAAACATCATCAGCTCCTTTATTTCATTTTCAGATCCTTTTTTTTGCATTTTGTGTTAAGTCTGTATGTATGCTCCACAGATAAACTGTTATCTCCTGCTGTGTTACTACATTGCCTCACAAAGCGGAGACGTTATTCTGACTGTAATGCAAATGCATTATAGTAACTGGGGAAAAAAATTTCATTTGAAAGAAATGACTTAACTCACCAAGCATAGTAGGATATATATCCACGAGAGATACCACATTTGGTACTTGCTGCTGTTCTTTTACACCTGGCCCCATAACTAAGAGAGGAACATGGGAACTTCCTTCATACATGCTCATTTTATAGAACTGCCGGTGTTCCATAGCAAGTTCTCCATGATCTGCTGTGAATATAACGATTGTTTTTTTAAGAAGCCCAGTATCTCGCAGGGCTGAAATAATCTCACCTGCAACAAGAAAAAGATACTGAAAAGGATACCTTCAAAATATTCCTTCCAACTGCTGTACCTGCAAAGCAGCATGCAGCCCCCGAGGAATCCTAGACGGAGGGTTGGAAGCTCCTGTCTCTGCCATGGAGGACAGAGCCCAAAGCATTCAGCCCAGAATAACGTACAGTCACCAGTGAGTGGCAGGGGTCTGGCTCCCAGTGAAGTGTGGAGGGCACTGGACAACAACCATAAAAATTTCAAAAGGCAAGGATGCACCGCAGGAGAAGCTGCATTTTCGCTATCGTCACTTTTGTTTCATTTCTAGCATAACTAAAAACAGTTACTTCAACAGCAGTAAGATAGGTCAGCAGAAGCCCTAACCCTACACATTTAGGCTGAAGGACTCTTGCCAGTATCCACCTTACACATGATCAGTGGAAGTCTTTCCTTCCTGTGCCTACATCCCCACAGGAGCCCCCTGCACGTACATTTGTGCAACGAAGACAGGGCCCAGATCAGTGAAGTGGGTCATAAAGTAAAGCACTTGCACATCTCTAACGTTAAAACAGTAAAATGATTCTTGCTTAAACAGAGTAGTTAAAAACTTCAAATACATTACCAAATCAAACCCCAGTGCAGGTGCTTTGCAATACCTTCATTCCCCAAAACTGCCAGGCTCCTGTTGATCTCTTTTCTTTCATAAAACATGGAAGAGTAATTCTGTCTTTTAAATTTCTTCATCATTCTAACATTGCTAAAAAGAGCAGCTTCTTTATTCATTAATTTCATATCAGAATGCAAGGGAATTCTTGGATTTTCGTGGTCACTTTTCGAATTGAGAAATAAAATACTGTAAACGAAGAGCAATTTGCATTATAATTTTTATGTATGTAGACCTTACTGCAAACTAGGAAGCATTCTGAATGTGTAATTAGGTTTTTTCCCTTCTTAACTTCCAGGAATGTGCTGCTAAGGGAGACTTCAAAGGTAACCTTACTGTTTAGCCTATGCGTAATAGCTGTCACCCAGTTTGAGATCAATCTCCTAAGGAAACTGCTTATGCCCTAAATTTTATCTTTCCTTCCATCTTTGCTTTGCCAGTCTGTCCCCTTCACAATTGTTTCCATTATTTCAGTTAGCGCTTAATCAAAGGGTATGTAGTTCCTCTTGTACAAGGGTCAAGCAGTGTTTTACTGCAGTTACTGGGCTTTTACAGGGTCTCTGACTGGTAGTTGTGATTGCTTTTCAGAGTGTTCTGAATTCACCTTGCAATAGCCTTAAAAGCTATCCAGTTATTTATCGTATAAACTGATTAAGTAACATCCATATAACTTACCCACAAATCTGAATTGTGGTTTGTTGGGTTTTTTTCCCCCAGAAGACAAGCCCTATCACATTTTCTTAAAAAAATCAGAACAAGAAACCCCACTGCATAATGAAACATTACCTACCCAGCATGGCATCTGTCTCCGCACACATAGCATAATAAAATGCTCTAATATTTCTCACTTCTTGCTCTGTAAACTCTCCTGTGCAATTCTTGGTGTAAGATGAGTAATAGTCTACAGGATGCATCTCTGAAAGAGAAGACCACTTGGGTATTTTAATGGCTTCATAAGTTACCTAAAAATAAGAGGAAATTAACATTACTTTAGCAACTGAATTAAACATTTTTTTAAACAGATTTAATTTAAAACTTTTTAGCATAAATTCACAGTTCTCTATTTGTGGCCCAGGAAACACTAGCTTCTTATCTGTTACATGCTGCTGCTGCTACCTCCTCCATACTTCCTCTCTACTTCCACAGGTATCAAGTAATTTTAAAAGAAAGCTATGAAAATCAGCTAGAAACTAAGGCTAGGAGCCAGAAATATGTGCTTTACCAACCAGTATCTTTTTTTGAGAGAAATTACTGTAGAACAATCTTCTAGAACTATAGGGTAAGTGCAGAAGTGTTGGCATAGTGTCTCATTAACTACAGGGGTACTACAAACCGTATGTATCAAAAAGATCGTGTGTTATGTGAGCCTACAGAACAGCACAGAGATTTCCTTAGTCTGGTAAGGTGTCCAGGACAGTGGACAGCAAGCCTTGACATCTTGATAACAAGAAAATCACTACATTAGTCCAATTTTCTAATACTTTTCTATTGTTTCTCCAGGAGTCAATCCATTTAGTTATAAAGGAGTGTTAAGATCAGTTCGAAGCTAAAAAGTAGGAGCCAATCAATTACGAATGCTGCTGGATTTGTATATTCAAACTGGCATGCTCACAGATACTGTGTGCTGCAGTACCAGCTTTAGAGCCTCAAAGTTTGACCTACACATTTAGTCTAGGCAGTCACACTTGTAAGCATTCCCTTAAGTGCTGCATTTAACACTTCCACATTGTAGACTTAAAGCAAAAATCACCACAAAGCAGAAAAGATGTAATCTCAGTAGGGAAAACTTAAGTTTATTAAATAAAACCACACCTACCGCTCCCATTTACCTCTGAAAATCTTCTCTAACAACTAGAGCTCAGGCCTAGATTATGCCAGAGCAGCTCCAGTGCTGGCACAGCACGTTCCCAGGGCTGCAGCCACAGCTCCAACTCCTGGGCTGGCCCCCAACACAGCGGCACTGGTTTCTGCTAAAATAACCAAGCCACTTAATTGTCCAAAGGGTTCCACACAGCACGAAAGCCATCAGAACAAAGTTGTCCCTAGAAGCCTTACGTCCCTGATTATTTGTGGAGCAATTTATGCATCAATCCCTGCTGAACCCAATTTGGTTTCCCCCAAGGTGTGGCATGGATAACTAAGAGCTGTCTGTCTCTTGAGCACATGGTAAGGCTTTGACCACCAGTGCTGTTAACGGCCATGTGTTCCCATACCCACAACATTCCTCCTCCCACAGCAGTCCATATTCTCTCTTGAGTCACCCAGCAGATGTATTAGGTCATCTAAATGGTTGGTAAGACAGCAAGAGTTAAAGTGCCCACAGGGATAAAACCCGGCCTTGTAACAGTCAGACAGACATACCAAAACCTGAATTTCCTTATGTTACCCAAAAAGCCGGTCAAGAAGACTCAGTCTGGAGATTTAGAAAGCAGGCATCCTTTATCTGCAGCGCTGGGGGCTTGGTGGAAGCTTCCACCAATCAAGCACACCCCTAATTAACAGACGGCGAGCACTTACACATCCCAAGCCACAGGTACCAGTTACACTCAGCCACTGTCACCCTCGCTGGTTCCACGGTGCCCCGTCTCCAGCTGAAGTCAGGGCATCCTCTTCTCAACTGCGCCTGCTCTGCCAGGAGGGGGCTTTCCTCAGCAGGGGCTTTCTCTACCCGGGGGCGTTTTTTTTGGTGTTATAATGGGATTGTAACGAACGAGGTTCACCCAGAGGACACAATACAGCTGGAGTTCGCAACTCCTTGCCAAGGCTCAAGGGTTTTGACTCTTTTATCTGTTTCTGCATACCAAGAGTTTCAGAATTGCTCAAGCAAGCACAACGTAACTACCAGAAAAGGTACAGCAGAATTTTTTTTTCCTTCTTCTCGCCCCCCCCATCTTTTAGCCTTTGTTCAAGGCACCACTTAGGCCCTATAGAAAATACGCTGCAAGAATAAATCACAGAAGATAAAATAGTATCAGACAACTGCTTCAGTCATTCTTCTGTTGCTGAAGCTCCTTGGCTACATAAAGTCACATTTTAGCATCCTCAAATCATATTTATTAGTTGCTTAAGATATGCTGGGAACAAAAAGTGTTCCTCTCCATCCACGATTCGTCAGAAAACTGAACACTTTTCTAAAGGGCTACAACCTAGTTTTAAGGATTCACAAACCCATAATCCTTTTGTCTGTCATAATTCATAGCTAGGAGAGTAGCCACATGCCCTGAAAAAGTGCCAGCTTGCACAAAACACGGGGGACCATCTGCTTAGCAACGCGGGGTTTCATAAACGTACTGTGTTGATACCCTGTTCTGTATCAGCTCCTCAGTAAACATAGAATTTAATTCAAGTTCTTCACCTATGCACTCAAACTTCTTCATGAGATTGATCTCTGACATTTTCAAAGACTGCTTCTTGCATGGCCAAAACAGATACGTTCCAGAAGAATCAGGCAATGGTCAATAAACGGTAATAACGTGGTTCACGTGAGTATGTGTACGTAGTGGTGGAAAGGACCTCAGCAAATCATGGAGTTTAAGTACTTTAACTGGATTAAGGATGACAAAAATTTGCTAGAGATGTTATAACTGTGTCTGTGACTTGAAAAAAGGCACCCCCACTTCTCAAGACATATCTAACCTAGCAATTGGCACCCAGAAAGTTCTCCTTAATACCCAGGCTAGATCTTGCCTTTTGCAAATGAAGGTTTCTCCCCCACACTCTTCCTCTCCCCACAAACTTCTCACCATCCTAGAAGAACCCACAACCCTCACTAGTGCAAAGAAATTCATATCTCTAAACATTCATTTGTATGTTCTTTTTTCTAAGCCTCTGTATGTTGTACCTAGATATTTTGCAGTTCCCCAGTAGAAGAGGCCAAATGAGTTACATAAATTGCATATGTTTTTTGTTAAGTAAGTGTAAAGTCTTTTCACACCTAGTTCTCAGTTCTTCAGCTGCAGAGAATCTTAATGTATTTATGCAGTGAAAGCTAGTGGAACCCATTTATATTTTTATGACAGATAATGGCACCTGGAGACCACACAAGACAGAGGATAAATATTTACTACTTCTTTGGAATGCAGTGCTATCTGTCAGCTTCCTACACACAGGCATAATGGGATTTTTCTGCACTCTAAACGTTGAAAAGCCACAGTAGCACGGAAAGAAGTTAACAGAAAACAGAGACTTCTGCTGTGTCTTACTACTTCACGTTCCAGGTTCATATTGTAGGAAAAGTCAATCTCTCACTATAAAACTCAGACAGAATGATTACATATAGTATCATTTATAACAAGAACAATGCAGAATGTTATAAACAATGAACTTGAGACCATTACTGAAAAAAAATTACAGCTAAGTATAGCAATGATTTAATTCTCCATTCAATGGATTTCTAGCCATTGAACTCCAAATTTCTTTATTGATTCAGTGACTACAGCTAACAAACCCTTCTTTACAACAGAGAGAAATTCTTCACTTCTATTTGCTTAGCCTTAAATCAGAAATCTAACATAGAATCATAGGATCATTTGGTTGGAAAAGACCTTTAAGATCACTGATCCCAATTGTAGCCATCCACTACTAAACCCTGTCCCTCAGCACCTTGTCCACCATCTTTTAAATCCCCCCCGGGGTGGGGACTCGACCCCTTCCCTGGGCAGCCCCTTCCAGCCCCTGACAGCCCTTTGGGGAAGGAATTGTTCCCCAGGCCCAACCTCACCCTGCCCTGGCACAACTTGAGGCCGCTGCCCCTCGTCCCATCGCCCCTTCCCTGGGAGCAGAGCCCGACCCCCCCGGCTCCCCCCTCCTCTCAGGCAGTTGTAGGGAGCGATGAGGGCTCCCCTCAGCCTCCTCTGCTCCAGGCTGAACCCCCCCAGCTCCCCCAGCCGCTCCCCAGCAGCCTGGGGCTCCAGACCCCTCCCCAGCTCCGCTGCCCTTCTCTGGACACGCTCCAGCCCCCCC
>JADKXX010009360.1:0-108577 GCA_017310255.1 Butorides virescens | reverse complement strand
CGCTGGCCCTCTTGGCCACCTGGGCACACTGCTGGTTCTACCAACCCCCAGTACATCTCATCCAAGTACTTTCTCACTGTGCACTGAAATATCAAAACTGGGAAAAATCATGTGAGGAATAAAATACTGTTCATAATCAGTACCATTATAAATAAATTTATATTTAAATTTCATCTTCACATACCTTTTCAAGCCAATAGGGAGATGTTAAAAATGTAGAGGATCCAAAATTTTCTCCAGCAGAAGGTGATGGATATGGGTGTGGTAAATTTAATCCCAAGTAGAGAACAAACGGTTGAGTAAGGTTAATGGCTTCTTCCTTTATCCAGTTTACTGCTTTATCAGTATTACGCCAATCTGCTTCCATCACTCTCACATGCCTCCTATCACCAGTAAGATTCACCATGGGTCTGCCTTCTTGCCGGAGCAGGAAGTCAACATCCCTAGTCCAGGCTTCCACACGGTTACTTGAAAAGAGACAGAATACACACAGTCAGTGGAAAATGCTTTATTCACTTTTCCTCCAAGTCAAAAGAGTTAAGAATACATGAAGAACTGCCCCTATACTTGTAACTGCAATATATCTGTAATTTCTACATAAAGAATTGTTATTCAATCGATCAATAGCTGTTGTGTGTTTATTTTATACTCAAAGCTTCTTGAGTATATTTTATACTCAAAGCTTATACTTGTAACTTCATGTCAGAATGGTTCTTCTCACATCTCCAAAATAATATTTAAGAAATAGCATCTCCATCTTGTTGACCCTGCTCCTCATTCTGACATGGATTCACATACTACTACTTATCTGGTAAAGAGGGCCTTAGATTTTTGTCATTTGAAAAAGTCCTGCGGGAAGTAACTGGCCTGGAGAGGCTGCTTTTAGAAGCAACATCCTGGTTTTGGATTGTACTATTACAACATTTCACTCACATCAAAAATCTATGAGTGATTTATTTTGTACCATTGCTTTTGATATAGTTGATAACTGCTATCAACAAAAGAGAGTAACAGAGGAGAAGGGTGTAGAGAAAGCAAGAAGGGGGAGAACGATTCAGAAGAAAAGTGTAAGGGTCTGTATAGTACTGCAGATAATTTCAATTTTTCAGAGTGATTTTAATTTAGTGAAAATCTACGCTAGAAATGCTGAAGAATGATGCACCCACAGACTTATTCCTGTCTTGCTTCATTACATAGAACAAAATCTGACCCTCTGCCTTCTCAAACAATGGTCTGCTACTGGCCCTTCACGGTCTGCTGTCAAGACAACCCTCTTTTGAAAAGCACGAGTGCCTGAGGCAATCACAACCAACCATCTCTACACTACAGTAACACAAACATCTGTAAGCATTCATCTTAATGGTCAGCTGTTTCTTGCCAGAGAGGAAATTTCCCCAACCTTCATATAAGCAAGCACAAAGAATCATAATAATACCATAGCAGAGGACTTTCAGTACGTTGTACAAGTAATTGTTTCTTACTGGAGAAAAAAACAAAAAAGTTTTAAGAATAATGCAGTCTTCAGACAAAAAAAAAATTCACAGCAAAATACCAGAGGCTGAACACCCATCTGTTCACAGTTAGATGTCAAGACTAAGAAAAGCTGCAGAGACCAGGGAGAAGCATCAGTAACACACAAATATGTACACTGTCTGGTCAAGTAAGTTACATTGCATTTTTGCTGTAAGTCTCTATTCGAATAATCTTTTACTTCCACTGTAAAACTGGTATAAGGAAAAAGAGAAAAAAGCTTTCATTTTTTTTTTGATGGTCTTAAACTGGAGAGGAAATATTTCTTTGGCCAGCCTCTGAGTGGATACTATCTATAAAGTATTTTGTAGATAAAAAGCAGTATGCACATGCAACATACGATTAACTGCGAATGTGACCTTTCAACCTCCGATTGCTCATTTTAGAAAGAGAAGTCAGGAAATGTTAAGTAACTCTAATCTGTTTAATATCAAAGAAAAAGCTACTCTTTATCGTTATTTCAGCAACAGGCATCATTAACCAGGGAGATAGTGCATCTTATAAAAACTAAATGGAAGGAAGACACCATATTTTGTCCCAACTGTCCACAGACACATCATGCTTATTATTTTTTTAACGCAATGCAGTTAGTCTCTAAATGTTTAAGTATTTTTCATAAATTGGTGTAATTCCAGTCACATTTTTTGTAAAGGAAAGCTTTACAGCATAGGAAATACAGCACAAGTCTTTGAAAACATATTGCCTTCAAAAAAAACCCACTTCATGTTTTGTGACGCTAGATTTGATATTAAAGTATTATCACATACGTTTCTTTGTTCTGCTTTTCCTACAGTGCTAGTATACTCAAGCCAGGAAGCCTCAAGGCAAGGCAAAAACAGATTATGAATTTCACTTGGGGAGCAATACCAATGATCAAAACCAACCTGCATTCATGTTGGACAAAACCACAGTCTTGATATTCACCTTCCAGCTACAGATAAAAGCCACAGTGCACCTGCAAGGGATATGCTTGCTTCTGCATAAAGTTGCAGGACAGACCCCTGCTAGGTTCCTAACACAATTTTGTTTAAATTAAAGCTACTACCATTTCAATCAGAGACAGAAACCACTTGCCAGACCGTTACATGATTTATTCACTCCTGTCCATTTCACAGCAGGAGAATCTGATTACCTTACTGAATGATGCCCAGAGGTGTAGTCCAATTTCCCATACTTCTGTGTGTGGTAGCCGTGCTTTTCCATGAGATCCATCCACGTGACATAATCTGGATCTAGACCTTTGAAGTTATTCCAAGATTCTGTTAAATGAGTGAAAAGACCACTCCACATAGCTGGGGGAAAAAAACCAAAAATGAGATATGATTTTTGACAAGTACGTGGTACCTACTCTCTAAAGTTGAATACACTTGAGAAGGGATCAATCTTCTCATTATTTTAAAAGTCCACATTGTGATCCAATAAAGCAGGGAATACAAAGTATTACTCTTCTAAATCAGATTTTCATCATCAACACTTTTACTAAAATAATCCCCAGAATCACAGAAGGTGGTGCCATCTTCCCAGGAGCTAAGCAACCATTAAATCAAGGTTTTCTGTATATCAGGGAATACTCGTTGATTGCAGAAAGAAAATGCCATGGCAGTACAGATCCTGATGAAACAGTCATGTATTTACACATATTCCAGAGTATTCTCTCCCCTTACTTGAGTTACATTTTAATGTGAATTTAAAATTAAGTACATTTGTAGAGGGAATTAAGAGTGTATTATTTTTATAAATACTATAGGCCCTCAGTTTTATCCTTTTTAGGTCATCTACTTCAGTACCAGCTGTTGAAACAAAGCAAGATTATTAAAGAAGAGGCCAAGAAGAAATGAAACCAAGGGAAGAGTTGCAAAAGAACTCTAACAGAAGTTTTAATTAGCAAATTCCTGTGTTTGTTTGCAGCTTGTCAAGAATTGTTCACTCTTCCCAATGCTAATTTTGAGGCAAAGGGAGTCCTAAATCGAAACTAAGCTGTTCTATAAGCAATGGAAATATCCTATAAGCACAAACAGTATGTCAACCCCAACTCCATACCATGGATATACTCCCACTTTCCCCATCCCGAAGTTCTCCTTCCCACCATGTCTCCTGGTAAGATCCCTGACACCTCCACAGTAGATTGACCCTCAGTTCCTTGCAGGTCTCCAAGCTACTGGCTAAACAAGAGATGTCCTGCTGGTTCAGAGCTACACTTGTGGTGACTGACCAGTGGTCATGATGAAGTTGACAGACCACTTAAAACGCTAATCAGAACTGATGAATTGTTGAATTCATCATTCAGCCTCTTCCTCATTGGGAGCACTAGCTGCTACTTTCACAAAACTTCGTGAAATTAAGTAACCTAACACGAGGTTATTGTTCTCAGCAACAAAGACTGGCTGAAAGACTCAAAAATCAAGAAGAAAACCCCAAGCCTAATGGCATGTTCATGTAATCTCACTCACTTAAAATGTGATCTTGAGAAACAGAAAAGGGGACTAGGTAATCAGTAAATGGAATACTAAACACGAACACTAAATCTGACAGCCTGTGCCTGCTGCGCTCAGGACAGGTTGCTTCTTCCAACGTATGCCTGAGAGAAAGGGGGATCTCCCTTTCAGTGATAAGATGAAATTTAATTTACATCACCTCTGGAGGGTCTTTGCAACAACTGAAAGGTCTAGAAATGTTTTAAGATGTAAGCTTTGATTCAAGAATATAGCTTCCTTCCCAGCAAATCTGCAAGTGTGAAATTGAACAGAGGAAATGATTGCAGCAAGTAAAGAAAAATACTGAGGTATTCAGTTAAAGCTACTGAAGGATACATTATGTATTTAACAGGGTGTTTGGAATAAATGTCATTGGAAGGCAGTGCTAACAGCCACTGATTTATTCAGCTGTCATTATTTAATACTTTTTTCCTGAGAACAGGAATAACTTTGTGTTGTGAAGGGAGAGTAGTTCTTTAGCACTGCAGCAGACAAACTGACGATTTTTCTACAAATCCTGAAGAATTTTTAAAAAGACACTGAAGCTTCAGTGGAGTTTGCAGAAAGATTTGGGAGCTCACACATAGTTGGAAGAAAGATGATCAAAATAAAGAAAGGAAGAAGTATGAAAAACATATCAAAAATGAGAATACTGTACAAATTCAGACACAAACTAAAAAGAGTGGGTCTTATTGAAAAACAAAACAAATCTCCCAGAATTAAATCCTTTGAAATTTCCCATCACTACCACATATTTAAATTGACACGTGCAAGTATTGATCTGATGTTTTGCTTGGTCCTACCTGCACGGGAAGGACAACAAATTGGAGAATTGGTGTAGGCATTGAGGAAGACAGTGCCATATCTTTTCATAAAATTTATGAAAGGCAAATCCACAGTCTGATTTCCTGGAGAAAACGTCAAGCGTCCATCCTGCAATCAAACAGAGAAAACCAGTATATAAACTGCATTAATCCAAACTACTGGCTGTGGTAATTCATAGATCCATTACCTTGAACTTGTATTACTCAAATGTTGCCAATTCTACTCAGGTATGAAAAACAAAGTCTTGAGAAGTGTTAATTAGGTCAATATAAAATGGATTACTTTTGAAAAAGTGTAATGTAAAAGATAGCCAGACTTCTTCATAGTAAAATTACTTCCTTTCTATCGCTATACATACCCTAAGCTCCAGTTCTTGCAGGAGCAGGGTCCTACCATGACGCATTCAACAGGGCTAGGTATGGTGAAAGATGAAAAGGAGTCAGCCTGAATCCCCATCCTCTTAATACTGAATAGGTACTTGAATTCAACTAATAAAACCTCCATGACTACTTTGGATGGAGGCCTTTGATCATCTACTTCAAAACATGAAGAACATGTACAGTCTCCAGGGATGCAGGACCAAGAAGGCCTTCGCTTCTGTGAAATTCCACCTTTAAATAACAGTACGTTTGGAACAGGCAGCAACACTTATCAGGCATCTGAGTCACAGTGAAAACTCGAAAGGATAACAGAAAATGCTGTCAGCTTAGAACAAAACAGGTAGATGGATGCATGGGTTCTGAGAACTGCTAGCCCCTACAGGTTTTAAGAAAGTGCTTTTTTTTTGAAAGAGTGTATTTGTTTTGAAAATAACTGTTTGAAAAAAACATTGTATTTAACATAATATTCTCCTGTATGAAACATTAAGCAAGCTCACATGGAGAGAACAAGTTTCTTTCTGTGGTCAGCATTGAAGAATACAGATCAGACGACGCAAGACTTCCCAACAGTTTCATACTATGCTGTTTCTGCACATTAGCAGTTTATGAATTATCACTTTAGTTTAACTAGTTTAATTTTCTGGAATAATTTGTGAAAGGACAAAAAAACCCAGCACCAAAGGTAGGCGATAACAAACCTGAAGAATTCACAGTCTGTGTTACTACTGCTTCCATTACCCACGATTCCCCAATGGTAGGCACTAATTGTCCAAGTGAAAATTTACAAAGAATAGTGCACATAATCAGAGTTTGCAACGTTTCAGAAAGAACCCGGAAAAGAATGTTGAGCACAGCATAATTGTGCTCCACAGTAGGAAATAATTCTTACAATTTGCTGGAATATTTTAAGATTAGAATCATTCTGTCATTGTTTAAAATATTTTAACCTCACAGCATGAACACTTCATTACCTCACTAGCCACCCAGCCATTGCTCGTACACTAAGACCACAGTCAGAGACTAATGTAATTTTCTTCACAACGCAGGGATTGCATGCAGAAAAAAACAATTCCCACTGCTTGTTTTCTGGCAGAAAATGCTATTGGGTAACATGGTGTTGTAGAGAGAATCACTTTGTTTGGCACCAGGAGAGCAAACTGTGGCATCCTTGCATCCCTGCACTGCATTGCGGAGGATGACTACTCAGTAAACCAGGCCACCAGAGACCAGAATGTGGTAAAAGGCTAATCACCTCATTTTGTACACTTCTGCAATGGCAACTAGAACAAGCATTCCATAGGACAAGCTGGAAGTAAAGCTGCAATCTGCAATATGAACATGAAAAGAACTTCAGGCTGAAAGTGCTCTTTAGAAAGTACACGGCTGATGTGTCATCCTGTCATTCATAAGCTTCTCCAACAAAGATACTGTTTGTTTGAACAGCTGGAGACAAGAGTTCATTCTTTCGAAACCGGACAGACAGGCGACGTGCTATTCAGTGAAAGAAGTAAGCTGCTTTTACAGGCTGAGAAGGTGAAAGAGGATTTCTGGAAATCGGCTCTCCAAGAACTGTGTAGGACTTTTGAGTTTTGAAGTACCTGAGGCAATCCAATTATTCTGAGTAACAGAAGCAAGCCCATTTCACCCAGGAACTGGAGCTGCCTTGCGAGCAGAGCCTGTCATCACTCTGTTAACCTCAAGCAGCAGTTTACGCGCCGAATTGCCTGCTAGCACGTTCCTGTGAGAAGCACAGGACAGCAGAAAGCTGCCTGCTCAGGCAGGAGGTCGCTGCTCAGGAGGCCAAATGCAGTCTGGCATCACCGAGAAGAAAATATTTGTCACACTTGACAAAATGGGTGTGAGTCATGCTTGACCAATCTGATAGCATTCTATGATGGCATGACCGGCTGGGTAGATGAGGGGAGAGTGGTGGATGTTGTCCACCTTGACTTCAGCAAGGCTTTGCACACTGTTTCCCATAACACCCTCATAGGGAAGCTCAGGAAGTGTGGGTTGGATGAGTGGGCAGTGAGGTGGATTGAGAACTGGCTGCAGGGCAGGGCTCAGAGGGGTCTGGTCGGCGGGGCAGAGTCCAGCTGGAGGCCGGTAGCTCGTGGAGTTCCCCAGGGCTCGGTACTCGGCCCAGTCTTGTTCAACTTGTTCATCAATGACCTGGACGAGGGGACAGAGTGCACCATCAGCAAGTTCGCTGATGACACCAAACTGGGAGGAGTGGCTGATACGCTGGGAGGCTGTGCTGCCATTCAGCGGGACCTGGGCAGGCTGGAGAGTTGGGTGGAGAGGAACCTGATGGAGTTCAACAAGGGCAAGTGTTGGGTGCTGCACCTGGGGAGGTGGAACCCCAGGCACCAGTCCAGGCTGGGGGCTGACCTGCTGGGAAGCAGCTCTGCCCAGAGGGACCTGGGGGGACAACAAGCTGACCATGAGCCAGCAGTGTGCCCTGGTGGCCAAGAAGGCCAATGGCATCCTGGGGTGCATTAAGAGGAGTGTGGCCAGCAGGGCGAGGGAGGTTCTCCTCCCCCTCTGCTCTGCCCTGGGGAGACCCCACCTGGAGCACTGGGTCCAGTTCTGGGCTCCCCAGTTCAAGAAAGATGAGGAACTCCTGGAGAGAGTCCAGAGGAGGGCAACGAGGATGATGGGGGGACTGGAGCATCTCCCCTAGGAGGAAAGGCTGAGGGAGCTGGGCTTGTTCAGCCTGGAGAAGAGAAGGCTGAGAGGGGACCTCATCAACACCTACAAATATCTCAAGGGCAGAAGTCACGAGGATGGAAGCAGTCTGTTTGCAGTGGTGTCCAGCGACAGGACTAGGGGCAACGGGGGCAAACTGAAACATAAGAGGTTTCAGTTGAATAGGAGGAAAAACTTCTTTACTCTAAGGGTGACAGAGCACTGGAACAGGCTGCCCAGGGGGGCTGTGGAGTCTCCTTCTCTGGAGATATTCAACCCCCACCTGGACGCAGTCCTGTGTAACATGCTCTAGGAGAACCTGCTTGAGCAGGGGGGTTGGACTGGGTGATCTCCCGAGGGCCCTTCCAACCCTTGCCATTCTGTGATTCTGTGTGAGTCCTTTGTAGACAGCATCACACACAACAAAGGCAGGCACGCTTCCAAATGAAAGCCCATACCTTTCGACAACCTGCAAGATTTAAGCTTTTTTTTTCCCAGAAAAACTGTTCGTTTCAACAGTACCCAACTCTTCCTGTTTTCTACTCGTGATGTAATCAAAATGGTTAATCTATTTCTGCCTTGAAATCCATCTCATGAAAAACCCGTGCAACGCAACAATTCTTTTAACATATTCTTCTTCATATGCACTATGCAAATATGATACTTTTCAGAAACAGCACCTTGTTCTTAATTGTTTTTGTAAAGATCATCACAAACATCTGGGCTTTTGTCTTTCATTTTTGTAAGGGTTACCTCACTAATCCCCGTAATCTTCCTGTTTACAGGACATCATACAGAAGTCTTATTAAGATTTATCTGCAGCTCCTGCTAGCATCTGGAGACAAACTGGCCATTGATGAACTTCCCAGGACCTAAACTATTCTAAATTTGGCGTTTCACCGGTAAATAATAGCTTCAGTAGAAGCTGAAAATTTGAAGAAAAATTCTCACTTACGAAACCCACACATTTCTTTGGAATGTTAAGAGATGATACTCTGAAAATAAAATAAACAAGGAATACAGTCAGAGGAAGGAAAGTAAGGACCTACTGCTTTATCTTTGAAATAATAGTAAACATGTTTTAAGAAAGGATTTGAAGGAAGGTAATACATGGTCACCAAATACCTAGGAAGAATTCATCCCAGGAATGACCGGCAGCAGGCAAGCAGTCAAGTGCTCTTACTCGTGCAGTCAAGGACGGTGTTCTGAGATGACTGGGAGCCAAGCGTTGGCTTCTCAACAGCGGATGAGAAGCGATGTGAAAGTCCTTGGATGTAATGCCACGGAGCTTATCCTGTGTAACATGCTCTGGGTGAACCTGCTTTAGGAGGGGGGTTGGACTAGATGATCTCCTGAGGTCCCTTCCAACCCTTGCCATTCTGTGATTCAGTGACTCTGTGAGAGCTCAGATGAGGCAGAGAAACTAGGGCTTTCCCTTTCCTCAAACCTCAAGAAAAGCATTTCCAGTATGCTGAGTGGAAAGACAGAAACATGATGAGAAAGGGGTGAAAAATGTGCTGTCTTTAGCTGTAAGCAAGGAAACTATTTGCACTTACTATTTGTCAATGGGGGGAAGAAAAAAAGTTTTCTATCCATCTGTGGGTTAAAACAAATATATCAACAAATCAAGTGTAATAAAGCCAATAGAGGTGTACCAAAACATACCTACTGGTTCCTTTACCCTTGTACATACTCATCTGACAAGTTTATTGTAATAGTTGTGATACCTAATAAAGGCTTGAGTAAGTCAATATACGATGCCCAACAGCTTAACTCAGTCATTTCACCTGCGATTACAGAAATTCTCCCTTTCATCTGCTGTGGCAACCTAACGTTCTTAGGATTTACAATGGCAAGAACACCAGGGTTCAGTGACCTTCCTTTCCTTTTTGCTTTTCATGTCAAAGGAAAGGCGTTCATTGTACACACCGGGCTTGCTGGGTTCCTTGCTGCCCTGCCCCACAGTCCTGCTGACATGACCCCGTCCACCCGAAGTCGCGGGGATGAGCTGTGTGTGCCACAGCCAACCGCGGGAACCACCTACGCAGAAGTTTTGGATCATGGTCATGCACCTGATGAAGAGGTGTAGCACGCTCTCAAGCCAAACGACAGGTTCAGTTTCGGTGACAAGAGCAGCCCCGAGTCTCAGTGACACGGGAGGCCTGCCCTCATCGCTCCAAGCGAGCCCTCCACCCTGGGGAGGTGGTGGAAAATCACAGAATCACAGAAAGTTTTGGCTTGGAAGGGACCCCCAGAGGTCATCTAGTCCACCCCCCTGCAGGAGCAGGGACACCTTGAACCACATCAGGTTGCTCACAGCCCCGTCCAACCTGGCCTGGAATGGTCCCAGGGATGGGGTCTCCACCCCCTCTCTGGGCAACCTGTTCCAGTGTTTTACCACCCTCACTGGAAAGAATTTCTTCCTTAGATCGAGTCTAAACCCACCCTGCTTCAGTTTAAAGCCATCCCCCCTTGTCCTGTCCCAGCTGGCCCTGCTCAAAAGCTTGTCCCCCCCTTTCCTCTGGGCCCCCTTGAAGCCCTGACCGGCCGCACTCAGCTCTGCCCGCAGCCTCCTCTTCTCCAGGCTGAACACCCCCAACTCTCCCAGCCTGGCCCCACAGCAGAGGGGCTCCAGCCCTCGCAGCATTTTAGTAGCCCCTCAGAGCATTTTAGTAGCCCTCCTCTGGCCCCGCTCCAACAGCTCCATGTCCTCCTTGTACTGAGGGCTCCCGAGCTGGACGCAGGGCTCCAGGGGGGGTCTCCCCAGAGCAGAGCAGAGGGGCACAATCCCATCCCTCGACGCTGGCCACGCTTCTCCTGATGCAGCCCAGGGCAGGGTTGGCTTCTGGGCTGCCAGCGCACATTGCCTGATTGAATAAAGACCAGAGCTCTTTTCCCAGGCCTGTGGTTGTCACCCGGGCAGAGCCCTCGCTGCCACATCCTCGGGGGTCCCCGTCAGGCGAAGGCCCAGTGTCGTGGTTTAACCCGGCTGGCAGCTCAGCACCGCGCAGCCGCTCACTCACCCCCCCCCCCCCCAGGGGGATGGGGGAGAGAATCGGGAAGGAAAAAAAGGTTAGAGCCGCGGGCCGAGAGAAAGGCAGTTTAATAAGAGAGAAGAATAATAATAGTAATAATGAGAATGGTAACAGAATATACAAAACGAATGATGCACAATGCACTTGCTCACCACCCGCCGACCGATGCCCAGCCCGTCCCGAGCCGTGATTGCTCCCCCAGAGCCGCAATCACTGCCCCCCAACCAACCGACCGACCCCCCCAGCATGACACCCTATGGTCTGGAATAGCAATTTGGTCAGTTGGGGGCAGCTGTCCTGGCTGTGCCCCCTCCCAGCTTGTTCTGCCCCTGGCCGAGCAGGAGAAGCTCAAAAAGTCCTTGAGCAGTCTGAGCACTGCTTGGCAACAACTAAAAACATCCGTGTGTTATCAACATTCTTGTAGAACTAAACCCAAAACACAGCACTATGCCAGCTTCTGTGAAGAAAATTAACTCTGTCCCAGCCGAAACCAGGACACCCAGCCCCGCCGCTCCCCCGCTGTCCCTCAGCCGTGCCCCCCCGGCCCCCTCCACTCACCAAGGAGTCGCAGGCCACCAGCACCACGCTGGCCCGGGGCTGGCTCCCGGGGGCGTCGGGCCGCGGCCTCGCCCCCGCCCAGGGCGCGGCGGCCAGCAGGAGCAGCGCCAGCCCGGCCCGCCCCAGCGGCCCGCCGGCCCGCATCGCCCCGGCGCCGCGACACCCCCCGCTCCCTCCCGGAGAGGAGGGCAGCGGCGCCCCGACACCCGGCCCTGCCGCCGGGCGGGACTACGGCTCCCAGCGTGCTCGGGGCGGCGGGAGGCGGGGACCGCGGCTGCCGGCTGACGCGAAATGGCGGCCGACCGGGGAGGGCGCGTGCGCGCGGGCCGTGGCGCCAGGTGAGGGGCGAGCGGCGGGACCGGGCTGTTGTGGGGGCGCCCCCGCCGCGTCCCCTCCCGCCGGGTCCGGCCTGCGGCGGGGCGAGCGGCCACGCTCGGAGGGGCTGCCGGTGCGGAGCCGCCTGCCACACGCGGGTAGCGGGGCCTGGTCGCGGCCCGGCCCGGCCTGGCCTGGTCGCCCCGGTCGCCCATGGCTGCGGGGCCGCCCGCCCCCGAGGTGCGCGGTCATGCGCTGAGGCGGTGTCTCTTTCCTCCGTAGGTGGACATGGAGCTGAGGCGGGGAGGTGGCCGCCGGGGGCTGTGCTTGTGACCGTCCAGGAGTCCGCGCCCTCGTAGGAAGCAAATTTGTCTCCAGGAGCTGTTGAGCAACGTAAGTTTGACAGATTTTTATTTGTGTGTGTGTGTGTTCCAAAGGAATATTTGAAATCCGCCCTCTTCCCTTGCCTTTTCATTACTAATTTCTCTCTAGGCCATTCATCTGCTCATTGTCGTTTGCTCTTCAGCTGCTAACAGGTATTTTTGTTCTTTAGCTGTCGCTTTTTCAGTCCCTATCAGTACCCGCACCAGCAGTCCCGTTTCTCAGCCTCATCCCACGTAGGTGGTGTTGACTACGGTGTTCCTAAAGCCGATTTGGGGCAAAATATTTACCGTGTGCATCAAAATAGCACGTGATTCTGTCAGACTTCACAAGCACGAACGCTGCTTCGATGTGTCCTTACGTGGTTATTCCTTTTCGTTCCTCCTTTTCTCCATAGAGCCGTGGTGGGCAGCAGGGCCTGCCCTCGGTGGGTGTGAAGGGAGAGGAGCCCCACGGATCGCACCTCCAGGTGAGTGATGGCCCGTGGTCCGGCTGCAGGTAGCCCACAAGGGAAAGCTCTGGTCCTTAGCAACCCCGTGAGCCCCTTCCCCGGGGCAGCCCACCTCCTAAGCACAGCTCTCCGCTTAGTAATTCCTCTGTTGACAGAAACTACATGCAGGGTGTCCTACAAGGAGTCTTAACTACGGTGATTGTCATATAACACCTCTCCTTCTATTTAAATTTATCTTAAACCCTAACCAAAATTTCCTCCTGGGGTAGCTACTTTCTATCATTTATCTGTCTGGAATATTGACTTAATCCCGCCTTGGAGCTAAGCGTAACTAACTGATCTTAACTGCATTATTTGTTGAAGCAGTTTTTAGTGCTGCATGCGTTTTGGCATATTGCACTGTATTTCTGTGTTTAAAATGCTCTCTGCAATTACGGTAGGATATAAACAATGTCTTGAGTTCAGCATGTCGTTTTATAAGAACTGACTATATGTCCTCTTTATTTAGTAGCCACAATGTCAAATAAGGAGGTGAAGGCAGCGTTAAAGAGCGCTAGAGACGCAATACGAAATAAAGAATATAAGGAAGCCTTAAAACATTGCAAGGTAATTAATTTTTTACTTGGAAGGTAGTATTTTTTGCACATTTTATATGCTGTTTTCATACCCCAACAGCTGTATACTAACACAAGTACAGAGTACGTTTTTGATGTAACAGTTGAGATTGATTTTCAGATTTGACTTCATTGACCGTTCATGTTAGTTGCCCACAGGTAAACCTTTATTCCCCTTCCCTTTTGCATTTGCTTATATGTGGCGATAAGAATATTAAGTCTAGAATAATAATAGTGATAAACTCCATTTCTAATCCAGACCTCAACAGGAGTGCTTTAATTGCTGAGCTACAGATATGGTTACTGGCAGAACAGTCCAGATATGAAGCATTTTCTAGCACAAAAAGCTGAAATTACTAATCTTAGCCTTTTCCTAAAAATGAGTTAACTCCTAATATTACCACACAGAATAATTCACCAAACTGTAATGACAAAACTCAATACATGGATCTATAAGATGTTCTTCATTCACTGATTTCACTTAAAATTGTGTATTTCCAGGCAGTCTTGAAGCAAGAAAAAAACAACTACAATGCTTGGGTGTTTATTGGCCTGTCAGCCGCTGAGTTGGAGCAGCCTGATCAGGCCAAAGGAGCATATAGGAAGGCTATTGAACTTGAACCAAACCAGTTACTGGCATGGCAGGTATGTGAATGTCCAGATTCAGTTTTTCCCCCTCTGAAAAGTGTTAAATATGGGAACAAAGCAGAGCTGAGACTTGCATCGTGTTTCCTTGAGGCCCTTAGTTCTGCTGGAGGTTTGGAGTAGCGGAGGTGCGTATTATTTCTGTGTCCAAAGTAAAGCCATGGGTGGCTGCATGTGTATAGCAGGGTGAGCTTTAGTTCCAGTGTAAGTTTGTATTTCTTGTGTAGACTGGATAGCAGTGCAACGTGCAAGGGAGAGCATGAATTGGAACAGATACAGTAAGTTTGTCCATGCTTAGGAATTTCCGTGCTCATAGGTCAAGAAACACTTGACAGTGCTTCTCTCATAGGAGAGAAAATGTTTTATCTAGTAACTTATTTTTCCATCTTTCAGCATCAAGCGGGTTGTTGCTGAATTTTGTAGTTGTTACTTTAAAAACAATAGCATACATTCAAAATCACTGTGTGCTGGGTGGTGTGTGCATGACAACCTATAGCAATATATAGTTAAAATGTATGGTTGTGTTATTCGGACACTTGTGAAGCATAAGGTTGTGTGTGTGGTCTCTCTCTCAGATATCAACGATCAATGTTTTTCTAAGCTAGTAAGGTTCCGAGTATTTTCAATATAAATAGCTTTTTAAAGTATCACTGTTGGTGCCTGATTTCAAGGTATATTGACATTTCTGCAGTTCTGCAATCAGATTCTGGCTTTCTGTTACTAAACAAGACGGTATAATACTTGGATATAGGTTTTTTATCATATGACTTAATGTGCTTTGTGTATTGTCTGTGTAGAATATACAGGTTTCAAATATTGTTGGTATTAGTTAAGAAAGTGAGGAAAGCTTTTAATTTAAAACATACAGATTCATAAGGCTGTACAGAAGTACCAATGGAGGTTGTGCTCGGAGATTGCTACGCTGCTGCATTAACACTTGGCCCCACTGAAGGCAATGAAATAATTCTTATAGGCAGCACTTGCAGTGTACTTGTAACGCCTGTTATCATCAAATCTTGCTTACTTTTTATCTTTTTTTTTTTTTTAAAGGGATTAGCAAATTTGTATGAGAAATCCAACCAAACAGATGTCAAAGGAGACTTAGCAGAAGTTTACCAAAAGCTCTTGGAGCTCTATGAAAGGTAAAGAACGTTGCACACTGTAATTCACTCTGAAGATTTCTGGGTCAGCGAATGCCATTGCTGATACGCAGATTAGTCTGCAAGTTTGGTTTTTTGGGTTTTTTTTAAAAGCCTTGTCACATCAGTGGGTAAGCACTTGTGAATAAGGTTTTCTGTGCCTGTATAAGGTTTCTTGATCATGTCCCTTTTGATAGGGCAAAGACTCTTGGAAATAATTGTACTTGATGTTAGTAGTTTAGAGAATTCTAATGTTGCCCTATGTCCTCTGTCTAAACTCACTGCCTTGAAGCATTTAGCTCTGATCGTTCATTGTCTGCATTAATAAGTAGGCTTATTTTTCTCTGCTTTTAAGTTCACAGAATGTATGTTATCTGATTCATATAGTTACAGTTCTAACCAAATCTAACTCTCAGCTGTCACTGTGACTGACTGGAGTCTTCGATTTGTTTCCTTAATTTGCAAAGTGTTCAAAGAAAAATGCAATCCCTTAAAGTAATTTTTTTTAAACTCAGTTACAGGAGTAGTGAGTAAAACTTTCAGGGCAATCTGTAGTATTTTTTTCTGAATATCTGTTTGGCAACTGAACTTACTAAAAAAATATTTGTCAGAATTAGAAAAATGTTACACTGTTTTATGGAAAACTTAGCTTGTTTGTGTGGGATTTTATTCCTCCTTTCTAGTGGTGACAAGCAGAAATGGTGTGATGTATGTAACAAGCTTGTGGAACTTTATCATCAAGAAAAGAAATATTTAGAGGTGGGTTGACTACTTTACCTTTCCGTCTTCTGATCAGATGGGAATTTCTGGTTAGTACTAGCTACTTTTCGGTAAAGAATCCCCATTTTTTTTCGTTCACAGACCACTTGAGGTCTCCTTGTGAACCACTACCAGGCAGAACTGATTTTAACTATATTCCTTTCTTTTCCACTGTGTGAGACTTGAATGCAATCCGTTAAACTGGCAGAACTTGATAAAGAATATTAGCATACGGGCTGAAAGGTTGCAACATCATTCTTCTCCTTTGTTTCTAGAAGTCAGGCATGATCCCAAGTGCACATTTACATGCAGTGTGTGCGAGTCAGGTGTCCTTTGCCTAGGTGTCTGATTAGCCCTTCACTGGCATGGTGAT
Organism: Butorides virescens; assembly: GCA_017310255.1. Taxonomy (NCBI): domain Eukaryota; kingdom Metazoa; phylum Chordata; class Aves; order Pelecaniformes; family Ardeidae; genus Butorides; species Butorides virescens. Next base: position 92,410 of record JADKXX010009360.1, on the reverse strand, counting down.
CCTAGACTGTCCCTGGTACTTCATGCCAGAGGGTCAGGTGGGATTTGTACGCAACCTGAACAGGCTTGCCTGTGGCTTATGTACTGCATTCCATGTGCAACGATAAGGGCACGTGAAGCTGCTCCAGGGCAACCCAAGCTTCAGCCCATGTAGTCCTCCCAAAGTCCGTGTCAGCATTGCAGAAGTAGTCGTGGCTCTTACCAGCTTACCACGAGGTGGAGCTGTTAAATACCTGAACGGTTCAACAGCAACCTTGCCTACAGTCTCTGTAGTAATGTTACAGCATTCATATTTTTGCGGTTATGCTGTTTGCTCTTCCATTACTCTTGAAAAAGTTTGCTTTCTTACAAGGTGATGCAGGGATGACATGATGCATCATGTGATCTCGTCCCCTTTCATCCCAATAACAGAAATGAAAAATGTTCTATACCACTTAGCGTCAGGCTCAAGACTATTAATTAGCTCCAAAGCCTCTTTTTATACCAGTTTCTGAAACTAAATTCAGGGTTTAGATACGAAGGCAGACTTGCACCGTGTGCAACAGGAAACCACGTATTAGGCTTCAGGGCCTAATTTTCTCCTTTCTGATTGTGTTGATTTTTCCATACTGGATTTTCAACTTGTACTGTTGCTGTTCTGATGTTTCTGTTTGTAGCGCTGTAGATCCAACAAGGCTTCCATTTTTTTTTCCTCAGAGTTTATTGTTGATTTCCTCCAGGAGCCAGAGTCAGAATTCATACTCTTGATGTTGCCTCCCTTATTTACTGTGCCTTGGTAGGTGGACAGGTCCCACGCAATGCTTTGGGACTTGTTATTGCTTTAATCAGAAAGCCAGTGAATCTGGGTCGTTACTGTAGATGTTAGTCTCTTGTCTGCCCTAGTGTGGTACACTTGACACTAAATGGAAAGCTTGTGTGAGACCTCCAGTTCTTTAAAGAGTGACAGCATGGTTCATTTTTTTTTTTCCTCTTGACAGGTGGCCGAAACTTATCAGAAACTAATACAGATGAAGCAGGAGGAAGGCGCAGAAAAGGCAGAGCTTCATCAGCTTTGGAAGAAGATGATCCACTTACTGAAAGACAGTACACAGAACCGGGATAATAAGACTGAGCAGTCGGTAACTTTTCTCTCTCCTACTTATCTAGATACACAGTGCAGCTAGACTTCAAATGAACCCTTAAAAACCATACAAATCTTGTGACGGGTTGTCTCATTAATGTTCAGTACTACTAAGTTTCTCAGGGAAAGGTGGGTGATTTTACCTTCTGACAGAAACAGTGAGGGTGTAGCAGCCCGAGATGGGCCTTAGGTGGAATAAGGCACCTAAATCCAAGCAGTCATCCTGGAACTCCTTCATCAGCTGCCTCCAAAGTTCTGCAGGAGTCCAAGATTGCACTGTAGCACACTGATGCATTGTTTACCTCCACATGGTGCAAGAAGCATCACTCATAAGCATCGTTCATAAGCTTTGACAGGATCTAGAACGTAGGTGTTCTTCCAAACAACAAACACCCCCCTGCTTTTCCCCCAGAGTGAAAGAGAGATTTGTGCTGGTTTTCCTTTTCTTTGTGCATAGTGCTTATACTAGATAGCAATGTTTGGGTTCAAATTTTCCTTTCTCCTATAGATTTTAAGCTCTCACTTCTTAGGAGAATGTCAAAGCTACTTGGAGTGAACAGAATGATGGTGAATTATACTGATCCTCTGTTCTCTATGGCCAAAGATAATTTTGTTTCATCTATTTATCTGTTCTTGCAAGATGAGCCTCGTTCAGTAGGAAGGGTGGAAATTTCTCATTACTGATGTGGTTGATCACAGTGCTTCAGAAAGGTTGAAAATACAAATTGAAATAATTTGAGACAGAAGAAAATTGAATCTGGATCTCTACTTTCTGAGAAGGCAAATGCTCTAACTTAAGAGCTATTACAGAAGAGAGATGCTGCAGGCAGCACTGTTTTTTTGCAGACAAGGAATTTAAGAAAGAAAAAGGTTGCATAAATATCAGGAATGGGTTTCACACGCAAATCTACAGTTTACTGCGTGTCTGAGTAAAGCATGTCAGCCTGGAAGGGTGTGACATTGAAGGCTGCGTCCAGACAACAGTCCTGTTGGTATCTCACTTGTGACAAGCTGTGGGCAGCTTTCTGTTTAGCGTGCTTATTTGTTAGCCTGCACTCTGTGGTGCCGGTGTTCTCCCACATTTAAGGAGTCAAGAAATAAAGGACTAGATTTCTGGACTAGAGCAGGGCTGACAGCTAACTGAGGATAGAGGATAGGGGCCTAGGTTTTGTGGTACCAAGGCCTTCTTTGAATTGGGATTAGGTATGAAGACGAATCTATGTTCTGACAAATTTTGCCTTCCTTGTACCCGTCTTGCATTACAAAACATTAAATAGCTGCTTCCTCTTGTACTAGAAAATTAATGTGGTTTGGATCCTATTTTAGTATGACTTCACAGTGAGGAACTTGCTTTGTGATTTTTCTCTGTTCACAGTACTATTGTAAACCTAATGAGCAGGATGCAGATAATAACACGTAACTATCCACTTAACTGTGGAAGGGCTGGAAGGAATGTCCTTTGAGGAAAAGCTGAGGACTTTGGGCTTGTCTCATTTGGAGAAAAGGAGGACGAGGTGCAACCTTGGCACCTTCTGCAGCTCCCCGAGGAGGGGACGTGGTGCTGAGCTCTTCTCCCAGGGATCCAGGGACAGGAGCCCTGGGAATGGTTCAAAGCCACGTCAGGGGTGGTTCAGTCTTGCCATGAGGAAGCATTTCCTTGCCCAGAGGGTGGCCAGACCTTGGAAGAGGCTTCGTGGAGAGGGGGTCGATGCCCCAAGCCTATCAGCGTTTAAGAGGCATTTGGACAATGCCCTTAGTAATGTGCTCTAACTTTGGTCTTTCATAGCATGCTTTAGCTTTTAACTTTAACTTTTGTTCAGCCCTGAAGGGCTCAGGCAATTGGACCAGGTGATGGTTGCAGGTCCTTTCCAACTGGACTATTCTGTTCAATGAGGATAACACTTTCCTAGAGTCACAGTTTGTCGCACTCCTAATTTTTTCTTGTTTCAGCTTTTGACTGCATTTGAACATGCGGTGAACTCTGCTGACACTGTTCCTGGTGAAGACCACCAAAATCTTTACAAGGACTTTATTCGCTGCTTATCAAAAGTAAGGTTATGTTAAACTGTTGTTATCAGTGAACAAATGTGATGCTACATATCCGATAATTCCCACAAATAACTCTATTTTTTTCCTTTCAAGTTTCCTCATGAAACAGCTAGGTTGGAAAAGGCATGTAACGATATGATGGCTTTGTATCCTGCTGTGAGTTATCCTTTAGAAGTACTTTGCTTGCACTTTATTCAATCTGGTGAGTAGGATGAGTTTAGACGTTTTTGGGGCTTAAAATACTTCTTTTATAGTTAGTTTTGTGACAATCTTCTTCCAAGTTTTTACCCTTCACAACCCAATACAAGTGCACTATTTACTTTTATGTTGATTTCTGCCTATCTGGAAATGAAAAGTGTTTGGTCCTGTGCTTTCCTATTTCCTAGCGCTGTAACTGAGTGGTGACTGTAAATTGGCAAAAAACCTCTGTGAGTTAAGTCCAACTCTGGCAATGTGCAAAGTCACAAAGAAAGAATGCCTTACAAAACTTGAAAGCAGCCTCTCCAGATAAATGAAGGTTAGCTTCTTAAGCTTAGAAGAGGGAATGGAGAATGTTAACCAGTGCACTAAGGCCGAAGATGGGCTACACTTAGGTCATTCTTGACCTATTTATAGAATTATAGAATATAGAACCTATTTCTATATTATAGAAAATTGCTCTTGGCAAAAAACCCAAACATTTGTGAAACTTCCTTCAAGAGAATGTGAGGTGAATAGGGAACAAACAGATCTCTTGAGACATTTAATTTAAGTAGAAAAGGGGAATCTCAGAGGAGAAAAACCCAAACGTGGTGTGTTCAATACTGCAGGGATCTGAAAGCATACAACTGCTATTTTCAGTAGTTCACGAAACAACATCGCAATAGTGTTGGACACTTTCTCGGCATTTTCAAAGATAACTACTAAATTTTGGTCTTTCATTTTATTGTTTAAGGCATCAGAAGTTGATTTTATTTCTTTTGAAAACAAGGAAAGAAAATCAGGAAGAAAACCCCTCTGGTTTATATAAAGAGAAATAACTTTCAGCTTAGGTAGAAGAATGCTTTTTCCAGTTTTGAAGGTAGGCTTCATGGAATACTGTAGCAACATAAAACAAGAGAGAATTTTTCACTTTGATTTGAAAGGATGAAGACAGATGAGGCTCAGCCTCTCATTTCCGCATGAGAATGCTTTACAGTTCGGAGAAACATGCAGAAACTAATTTCCAAAGGAAAAGGAGCATCTGGTTGGCACAGTTCTTACATGCAATGCTCTGACAACATCTCACCATCCCACAGCCATCTTGGGGTGGGGAGGATGATGCTGAGGTTTTAGTAAGGCTGTTTGTTTATATCTGAGTCACTCCAACCATGTCATAGTCCTTCATGCCCCAAACTTGCGGGCTTGTAACTTGGATGCATTATTAGTCACCTTTACCAAATGCAAATCAAAGGCAACCGTTATGTTGAATGAATCCATCATTTTTTAAAGACAACAGTAGTTCAGAGACTGGTGCTGCAAGACAACAGTTGCTTTAAGCAAGGACTGCCAAGTCTACAATTGCAGCTAAGCATAAAAATGTAGTGGCATCAGTTAAAATTAAGCCAAGACATTAAATGATGTGGTTTCACAGCAAGACCGTTTCAGCAAGCTCATCACAGCAGATTTGTAGGTACACAAGGCCTGCTCTGGAAGGAAATTGATTTGTTTGAGGCAGATTTTGACATGTGGGCATTCACCTGGGCTTACATGAAAAGCATATGAAGGAATTAGTTTTTATTAATAAAAGAAGTATACCTGTAGTAATTTAACATGAGTGGTTAGAAATTCACATTTCAAACTGACAGTTTGTTTGGGTTGGTGGTACTGGGTTTTTTTGCTTGGTTTTTTTTTATTTGGTTTTGGGGGCAAAGGGTGATAAGTATGTAATACTTCTGGAAAAAAGTTTAGTTAATAAATTCATTACTTTGAGCTCAAAGAATAAGAGTCATATATATGTACATAAGGTATGCTGTTGCTTTTTTTTTTTTTTTTTAAATCTAAAACTCTATAAAGTATTTCTTTTTCTGAAACCAGGTACTTTGTCAGAAGAGGCCCTGGACTGTTTTTCAAAGCTTTTGGAGATGGATGCAAGCAGTGGTCCAGGCATCATTGGTTTTGGTATAAAATGCCTCCAAGAAAAGAAATACAAGGATGCCATTCAGAGTCTTACTGAAGGTAAATGTGTAATATGAGGTATAAGTACGCTGTAACTTGAATACCACCTAGTTTGTGCTGGATATTTTGGGAATCTTACACTTGCATAGTGCTTTGCCAGTTCCAAGACCAGCTGGATTTTAAAAGAATACTCAACACTTCCTGACTGGGGATTGAATTTTTTTTTAAATATAGCTTTAAGTATAATGTGTCTGAAGTCTGTCATTGCTGTTATAGTCAGCTCTGTAGTATTTTAGTGTGATCAACTTTAAACTTTGTCTTAATTCTAACTGTTACTGGGGACGTACCTAGATGAAGCAGTAAATAACAGCAATAAAAATTAAGGAAAGAATATGGAATTTATAAAGTAAAATATAATGCAGCTCCTCCAGTCTAGTTACTGCATTTCTATACCTGAACAAAAATGACTTCACTTTGAAGTTACATCATTTTAAGACCTCTCTAACGCTTACATCGGATAAACACTTATATTGGGTATTGAAAGAGAAATATTGGAGGATTTTTTTTTGCAGTACCCAGAATTGTTGAAGAGTTGGTTTACTAATCTCTAATTATCTTGCTTGTATTGAAATGGCAAAGCTCTTTGAAAATTACTCCTAAGTATACTAGTGGGAAATTAGGACTCTTCACTCTCACTGTGCTGGCCGTGGATAATTCAAAACTGCTTGTTGAGGAAGCTGGGTAAATAAGCATTTGGGACCTATGCAGTCAGGTTGTGCTGTGATATCCTGCTTCCTTTCACCCAGGTTTAGAAAAAGATAGTTTCTGAAATTAGATTTCAGAATATTCTACAGTGTTCTACAGTAGCTTACCCACAGTGAAATAACATGTCTTGCCTAAAGCTGAAATAAAAATTTCAGGTGCTTAAGAAGAAAAAGTCTTCCACGGAAGGCAAGTTCTTCTGGCTTAAATGGCCATTAGATGTTTTGACAAAACATGCATCCTGATTTTGGTGAAAGATACGTCTCCCAAGTAATTTTATTTATTTATTTTTAGGTTTAGGTGTAATACTCTGCTCATGAAGGGCAGAATGCAAAGGGCAAGGCTCTTGGCATCAGCAAAAATGTATAAAGCTTGGAAATAATGTCTCTGCCAGTAAGCCAAGTGTTTGCATTTTAGGCATTGGAGCTCAAGGCATTATTTAGTAGTAATACACATACATCTCAGAAGACTCAAATTCAGTTTTATTACCGAATCTTTAATTAAGGCAAATTTATCAGGGAAGTTCAGTGAGACACTCTTGCCATCATTTTTTGGCTGTCTTGAAGTTTTACAGGCCTTCTCTGGTTTCTAAGAAAAACTTCATAAAGTGATCTACAGTCTGCTGATGCTAGTGTCTGCTCAAAGTGAAGGACTTTCTCTTTTTGAAACAAAAATGCACCTTAAGCCAGTGTTAGGTATTTCCTTACTTTCTCACCTTTTTCTTTTCTGCAGATGTAATGTTATATGCAAAATTAAGCCTAGCAGAAGCTTACATGCTTAGTCTTTGCCTTAATGCTTGGAGGCATGTATGTCTAAAACAGTTTAAAATAAGGCTCAAAGAAAAAATTATCTGCAAGTCTTATTATCTGATTGATAATATGGTTTTGGTGGCATTATATGGCAATGCAGCATCTGCCGGTTACAGTCTTTGCAGCCTTAAGCAACTTTTTTTAATGCCTTTTTTAAACTCTTGATTTATTAGGTTTGCAGAAGACTAGCCAGTGTCCAGCAGCATGGCATTATCTGGCAGAGGCACAGATGAAGATTCACAAACACAGGGACGCTGTCCTGTCCTGCAATCAAGGTAACTGCCTGCTAATTGAAAGAGCTGCTAGAGGGGTACGCCACTTTATGTAGTCCAGACAATGCAGGCTTTGCATGGTAGGTCTGGCTTAGCAGCAGCCATAGTCCTTCGGTTTTTGCAGTCTCACAGTTTGTGCTGGTGTCCTCTGCTTCTCTTGGTTTGTGACAGCTGAAAAGCACCCTGTGCTGCTTAGTCTCAGAAAAAAGTACGTGCCTGATCAGAAACAGAAGGCTGTCCAATAATTAATATTTAGAAGGTCTGCATGTTTTGATGTGCTTCCTCAGCTGGTGTTTGGCCAACTCTGCCAAACAGCAGATCATTGTCTGAAACCACAAGGGTAGGCGTCACAAATTTTCAGTCTGCTAGACTTCGTATTTAGTCTTAAAAGATAAGATTTTAATCAAGTCCATGTAAAATGCAGAAATGCTGCATAGTACAACTGCATCTTAAGAAACCTCACCGAGTTTAAATCTTCATACTTACTAGCTGGGAATGAGGGCAGTTGTTATCACAGAATCCCAGAATGGTAGGGGTTGGCAGGGACCTCGGGAGGTCACCCAGTCCAACCCCCCTGCAAAAGCAGGTTCACCCAGAGCAGGTTGCACAGGACATTGTCCAGGTTATAATCTAGTGATACATATATCTCATCTGAATAGAGCCATTATCTGATGGTTATCAGTGAAGGGGCAGCCAAAGTGGACTTTGAAAAACTTACTAAGAAAGACTTGAAGAAGTAAAGTATGTAGACCTGGCTAAACAGTCATGGGAAATTATTGAAAGCAAGGGGAAGTACTTGCCAGCAAGGGAGATTCAAAAGACCTCTAAATTCAGGCAGAGGAAATGTGAAAACAGAACAAAGAAGGCAAAAAGAAATTTACTGCAGAAAGAATGAAAATGAGATGATTCTTTTGCCATCCGTGTTCAGAATGGAAGAGCTCAGGGTGACTTCTACACCACGACCCTTCTTTTCAGGGCATTCATCAAACAACTTGTCTGTGACTATAGCACTAACAGAAGTTGCTATCGAACAAGACAAGAAAAATTAGCATTAAGGAACTATGAGTTATTGACCGAGGAATATGAAGATGAAATTGCTGAACTTCTGAGGGGTTTGTGTGATTGCTTGCTTGAACTGTCTTGGCACACAGATGCTTGGAGGTACATAGCATGACCCTAACTTTTAAAAGGGTTCTACGAAAGATCAGGGAAACCACCACCAAGTCTGATATGTCTAGTGGTTGAGTTAGTTGAAACGGAAAGAACAGAATTAGGGAGTTTATGTAGAAAAATTATTCTGGGGGATAGACTTAGTAAAGTAAAGCTGTTTTTTTAGAACTCCTTGAAGGAGTTTATGAGCACATAGGTAAGGGAGAAGTGATGCAGTCTTCTCTGATTTCCAGGTGGTAATTGATAAGATACCTCACAAGACTGTTAAGGAAACTAAGCAGCCTTGGGTTGAGAAGTAGAGTTGTAGCATTGCGTGGTTTTTGTCAGTTTTAAATAAGTTAAAAGCTAGAGCACAGTGTAGTAATAATGCCTGTTTTCAGGCTGGAAGGGGATGTCCGTGATATTTTCACCAATACCTGTATGGTTCATCCTCTTTTCTAGTCCTTTATGAAAGTTGAGTAATGAGGTTATAAAGTTTGCTGCTATTCAAAGCAGACTGCAAAACTCTGAAAGGAGATTACCAGAGGGGGTAACTAGGTGTCAAAATAATGAATAAAATTCTGCAGTATTAAATGCAAAACCATGAGTTGTGGGAAGAAATGTTCCCACAAAGCTATCTACAGTCTTGTTGAAGTAGAGAGAAGTAAGTCGTCATTTTGTATGCTTTGCAGGCAAGTCAAATATTAGGAATTGCAGGGAAGGGAATGGTTAGTGAGATGAACCACTGACATGAAGTTGCTTTAAGGACTCCAGCAGCATGGTAAAATCTGTGTGCGGTTTTGGTACCCATCTGTCCCTTCTCAAAAAGAAAATTATAGTAGAAGTTCATAGATTAGTCATAAGGTTGATCAAATGTATGGAAAATGCAGTATATGAGAACAAGCAAGTAGGCTGTAAAGTCCTTTTCCAGCCTGGAGAAGAGATTATTTTGAAATCTCTGAAATTGCAAGTGGAAAGTGTGAAAGATAAATAAAGGTCAAGCTTTTTGTTTTCCTATGGGAGGTCTACTTAGTACCAAATGAAACTAGAAGCTGGCAGGCTCAGAACAAACAAAGTAAGTTTAGTTGCTCAAGGCAAGGTGTAAGATAAGCTATTGTGCCTTGCTAAAAGATGCTGTTGATGCAGAAAGTTCCTTTGAGTCCAAAGCATGTGTGAAAGTGGGGGAGAATTCTGGAGAAGCATTGCTTTATGCTTGGCCTGTCTTACTTGTTCTTCAACATGGGGGAAAGCAGTCAAAAAATTGTTATATTAAGTGGTGCTGTATTAGACTGAAAAACTGTAATTAACAAGATTTTAAAAATATTTGGAACAGTGGTGGTCTTTGTCATTCGTCTTTTCTGTTTTTACTTGATGAAACTTTTGTCAACAGGTCTCAAGGCTCTTGGAACTCCTGAGGGTCCCAGTCTTCAGTGGAAGAACCTTATCCTTCAGTTGAAAGCAAAGGCTTTGGTTAAAATAGCTGATGCTGATGCTGCAGAAGAAGCCATTAAAGCACTTGAGCAGGTATTTTCATTTACTAAAATGTATTTTTTTTTTTTTTTAATTTTAAAAAGTGCTGTCATCTTTCTGTACTAAAAACTCAAGCTGTGTATTTCTCCCCTTGCTTCTTTTTTACAGTCTGTGTGGTTTAGACAACTCCTACCAACTGTGGTGTAATCCAAACACTCCTTTCTTCTCTGTTGTTTTAGGCTTTGCTAAACTGTTTTTCACTCAAAATTCTAAAATTAGAAGCTGTCACTTTCAACCTTACTTGGTCTTGCTTAGTGCTGCTGGGTTCTTGCTAGTTCTCTGGCTGGTTTTCATCTTAATTTGAATTACTCTTTTAATCCTGCTCCCTGTGTCCTTCATTCACTTGTCATTAGTTATGAACGAGAGCATATTACTTTAAGATCAAATGGTTAAGCTTCAAGCAGAAGTTGCTTCCCCTCTTTTTTTGCCTCACAGTTCCACGTACACTACTTCCTCACTGCTGAGACTTCTGTACCTTTGTCCTTGCTGTCTACAATATTCTACCTGTTCTCCATCAAAATTATTCTCTCTAATGCTTCTTGAGAGTGTTCTGAGTGTTTTCTTGTCTTTATCTTCATGCAGTCTGCCTGCTTTTGACACCTTTGATTTCTTACTCTGGGGAGAGAGTAACTTGGTCGTGTCTATTACTTGATTTTCTAGATTGTGGATGCAAGCAGTGATCCAGTGGTTTTAGCTATCAGAGGTCAGGCTTATCTAAACAAAGGTTTAACGGATCAAGCTTCCAAGGTTAGTGCTGAATTGTCGTTCCTGTAAGCTAAGTAGAATTCTTGGTTTTGTAGAGGAAATAACCAGGGAAGAATTGACATCCTTTTGCAGATTTCACAAGAGCTTCTGTTGTCCCACCCTGATCTGGCTGAGTCCTATGCTCTAGAGGGTTTCATCCATTATTCCCAAAAGAACTATGAACAGGCTGAAAAGAGGTAGATTTTTTTTTTTTTCCCTCTAACAGGGAAATGGGGGGGGGGGGGGGAATAGAACACAGCATTTTGCAGCTTTTGAGAGTTTGTCTGATCTGACCTCTGTTTCTTCTATTTAGTTTTCTAAATGCCATTGAAAGAAAGGCCGAAACTGCAGAGTATCATCAGTACCTGGGGCTCACATACTGGTTCATGAGTGATGAGACAAAAAAAGACAAAGGAAAAGCACTCACTCAGTTCTTGACGGTAAAGGCTGCTTTGACTATTCATGTAGAATTAATGTTTTCCTGTATCGGGAACCAAATTTGGAAAATACACTGACTGGAATGACAGACTTGAATATTCTGCTTGTTACCATTTAAAAGCCTCCAGAGCCTGTAAACCAGGTTCAGCTCTGCAAAAAGGCACTGCAGTGAGCTGTGCAGTTACCTGGTATCTCCCTGCTTTTGTTTTTCTCTTTTCACCTAATTCTTGAGGCCTTTGATTTAGCCAAACATAGTGGTGACTCTCTCAATCTTCTCTCCCTAAGGGCTGTAAAGTCAAGGCCTCTAGATGACCAGCATAGATCTTTGAAGACATTTTGAAATGGGGAGGGCAAAATTCAAATTGGGGGAAAAAAGTGAGGAAGGAAAAAAAGATGAGCGGTGTTAGAGTTTCAATGTCTGTCCAAGGAAGTCTGCAAAACCCTACAATCTGTATACTTCTCTTGATCTGTGGGGATTTGGTGGTTGTGGCTTTTTCTCTGGAACATAGGTAAGAATGTGAATCCAAAAGATTTAGTCTGGCATCTTTATTGGGAACATGGAAGTATACAAAATAAGACTGCAGACATTGTAAACTCACCATAAAACTTCATGACAGGTGTTGGCAGCTCAAATCATTGCATACTGTTTGCACCTCAGTAACAGCAGAGGGTACTGGAGAATGTAATTGAAGTGAACAATGCTTTTGGTTCTAAACCATTTTATGTGAGCTTTTTTTTTTTTTAATTACTGTCAAAGCTGTTTTCTGCTGCTTGGGGGCTGTGAGTTTCTTAAGTATAAACAAATCTGCCAAGTGTATTTAAAAAGGAACTTCAACTTTAGAAAAGGCTGGAGTTAATTGTGATGTACTATGGTAAAAGTATGAGCATAATGGTTGAAACCAAGTAGAATATGAAAATGATGGGATGTAGTAAGGAATTGTTTTCTCCTAACACAATGAGCTTGTTAGTACTTCATGTGCAAAATGCTTTCTGTCATGAGGTTTGTAGCAGATTCTGCCAATATTTAAAGCTCAAGTAATCTCTGAAATTTTAAAGTTTTGACTACTCGGATGTATCACAGAAGGAGCTTAAATAAGTTGACAAGCAGAGATTGAACAAGTAGTTATCACTGGACTGGTTATATCATCAGTATAATCCTTCAGAATGCTGTCTTACACTGTGTTCTTATTTCCTTATAGGCTGCAAAATTGGACAGCTACTTGGGAAGTGTCTTTTGTTATTTAGGTAACTACTACAGAGACATTGCTGGAGACAAAAGTAGAGCTCGTGGTTGCTATAAAAAGGCTTTTGAACTGGATGGAACTGATGAAGAATCTGGAACAGCATCTGTAGACATAAGCGTGGAACTTGGAGACATGGTATTGTACACAAGGGCTTTGGTTTACTGCTGTTTTGTTTTTCTGTTAATCTTGCTCTTTGAGGAATCACTTCAGGTTTCCTCTGTGTTTGAGAGTAAGATCTCAAAACAGATGTTCTGTCATTGCTTGGCAGTTTTCGTAGTTGGACCTGCTTCAATTTTCCACTCCAATTCCAAATTAAATCTCTCTGGGGAGAGGGGTAGGGGAACTGAGCATAACACTGTAGTCATCACATGTGTGATTTAGATGAAGGATTTTTTCAGCAGGGAGCGTGAAGAGAAAGTTAGTTTTCTTTTCGTATTTAACTTGAGCCACTTCTCCATCGTCCACCTTGCTCCTTTTAGGAAAAGCATACAAAGTCATCAGAACATTTTAGAAACTACTTGCTATGTAGTTGTATAAAAAATTCTTAGCCTATGGTATTACAGAGCAAGTGTAACCCATACTTTGACAGACTCCATTGAAACTTCTGGGAAGTCAGTCTAGGTATCTCACTTGCTGCAAATACTTGTATCCCTCTCTAGTTTAAAAAAAAATTAAATTAAAAAATAGTCTGTACAAAACTGCAGGAAGCTACTGTCAGTTTGCAAACACAGGTACATAAGAAATAATCACGTCTCTAGATGTGATAATATCCTCTTCTAATCTGCCGCTCAGCCTGCCAGCTTTAAAAAGCCCCTGTAACATTTCTTCATTACAGTAATTAAGAAATTAGGGAGTTTAATGGTTTACTGGGTCAGGAATGTTCTTCTTCAACAAGAACTTTGTTCTTTACACACACACATATATATATATTTACTAACCTGGCATTTTTGGTGCTTTGCTAGGACACTGCTCTGTCAATCCTGAATGAGGTAACTGAAAAAGCGAGTACTGGTGCAGCAAAATGGGCCTGGCTTCATCGTGGACTTTACTACCTGAGAACTGGTCAGCCATCACAAGCAGTGGCTGAGTAAGAGAACTAGTGGTTGGTTTAAGCTATTTTCTGTAAATCCCAATAAAACAGTCTTTGAACTTAGCAGGTTTTGAAAAGAAGTTAGCTGATTATGGGATGGCTTGTACTAAACAATGGGAAATGGGTCTGAGCAAGCTGTGTCTATCTTCAGTTCCAGAATTAGCACAATGTAGTCTTTTCAGCGTGGCAGTGTTCTGCACTAACAAGCCTGGTGACAGGCTTGTCATAGACAAGCACAGGATAGCACTGAATAATGAGCCAAGATTAGGTACAATGTCTAAACTTGTATAATGTGCTCTGAAGATGAAAACACTACTATGCTGTGTTTAAAAGTTCTGTATAATTGTGCATTTGTGTCCTGAGAATATATAATGCAAGGAAATAATTTGTGCTAACTTGTATCACCTTCTATTTAAATTTATACCTTTATATCTGCAGTTTGCAGGCTGCTCTCAGGGCTGATCCAAAGGATTCCAACTGTTGGGAGTCTCTAGGGGAAGCTTACTTGAGCAGAGGTAGCTATTCAACAGCTCTGAAATCCTTCAGGAAAGCAAGTGAGCTGAACCCAGAGCTCGTGTACAGCATTTACAGAGCTGCAGCAGTTGAGCAGATTCTAGGGAAATACGAAAATGCTATAGCTACCTATCAACAAATCTTAAAGAAGACAGAAGACTATGTGCCTGCGCTGAAAGGTAATGTGTCTGAATTTGAAACTGTTAACTCTTTCTCCCTCTACACCACTTTAGTGCTTCAGTCTTGTGGAGAGGTTCTTGCTGTGTTGCGGTTTTCCTGCATGGAAGGGTAGGGTTGGATTTTGGGTATGTAGAGCGCTGTGATCCCCTGCATGAAAGCTAGCGTGTAGTAACCTGCAAACATCTGAAGAGCTCTTAAATCATGATGCATGGGAGTGATTATCTCTCTTTCAAGCAAGTATGAAAGGTAATTGTTCCTGTGTAGCTACCAGGCCAAATGGGTAGAAGAATTGAAGGTAGGTGGAGGAAGCCAGGTAACAGTGCTGCAGTTTCACCTAAGCAGTCAAACACTGGCTCAACAGGCAATGGAGTCAGGCTGCCATTTCGAAGAGGTGGGCTATACTGATTTTCTGCTGCTCATGTCCATGCATTCCTCACTTTTTGTGTTAGCCCTGATGATTCAGACCCTTCTGAGTTTGTTCAAGTAATGAAAAATAGCAGTAAAGTATCCCCGGAGGTCTCACAAGTGTTAGAGGTGGTGATAGGTAGAGGTCTTCAGTATATAGCTGGGAGCAGAGAGAAATGGGGGAACGGGAACTCCTTTCTGGTGATAGAACTTTGGTTCTCAAAATACACAATATTGGGAGCCTGTAACATTCTGATAGCCCATGAATAACTGTTCAGTTCACATTCTCCCTGCCACTTGGTCTTCAGTCATTCTCACCCTGTACATCCATCTGAAATAGATGCTGTTTGCTGCTTGGTACTGGTATGAATTTTGAAGTTAAAGAGTGTCCTTTCACTTTGCGTAAGGCCTTTTAACTCCCAAATCCATGTAAGCTGATTCTTGTAAGACTTAAGTCAGGAGCGTTGGGTTACTATTGCAACAGTAAGTTTTTCATCTGAAAGGGCAGCAGGGTGGTTGTCCCTCTACCTCCTCCTGTATAATTTTGTCACTTGGAGTTTGCCAGACTGAAGTGACATGGCAAAAGCTCCATGACAGAGTTGGAGAGTGTTGCAGACAGGCAGTTTTACTAGTTGTCAGGCAAGAAGGCAACAGCTGACTGCAGCAGCAGTTTGCAAAGGTGTTGTCTAGAAGGCTTTTTTAGTGTCTGTAGGTGACAGTTGACAGCGTTACCTGGAGTAAAATGTGTAGAGAGGACATAAGCACACAGCATCAAGGTTCCCCCCACCCCTCACCCCTTGGTTGCCTCTATACTTCTTAAATCTCCTAGGTCCTCTCTCATAAACCTTCTCATCCTAATCCCTGATTTATTAGCTCCAGTTCCTGCTTTGAGTCCCCAAACAGTTTTCATCTTCTTAGAGCCCGTTTAATGTTTACTATCTTACAGAATGTTTAATGTTTACTAATGTTTGCTATCTTTTGTGAGCCTTCTTAAAACTCTCTGAAACATATATCAGTGTGCTGTTGCTACTCTTCTGACCAGTTTAGACAGTTTCTGAATTGAGTTGTTGGAAGCATAGTCTCCTAGTAGGCGAGAGAAAACTAAACTGATGTTACTCAATTGTATCTTTTTGATGCATTTTGTGTTATTAAGTGGTATGGTTATTCTGCCTCTGTTCCAACATACCTTTTAATGTACAACTTTGAGGAATAAAATCAATTTTGGTTTTAGATTACAGAGCTTCTTGATGTCTGAGAAGCGCATGATCTTGGGACTTCCATGTGGTCAAGACAAATACCTAGTGGGGGCATGATAAAGATGCTTGCAAAACATGACTACTGTGATTAGTAGTTTGGTATAGGTGCAGGGTACAGTAGCATAAGGAAGGTAGCTTCAGAACTGTGAAAATAGCACTGAGAATGAATGGTACTTTTTGCCAGTGACTTACTGCCAGACAGAATCACTGCTGGTGCCAGCAAGAGTATAAACCAAGCAGTTATCTTGTCAGCTCCAAAATGCTAGAAATTGTGGCATTAGATGTAGTTCCTTTTTAACAGTTGGATTTATTTCCATGTGAAGTAAATTCTTACATGAATAGGATTAAGTAGTGTTGATTTCAAGTCTTCTTCAAAGAAGACTTCCCCTTTTGTCTACCTTGACATTCTTTGTTTTTGTGTTTTGGCAATGATTTTTGACTTGTGTGTACTGAAAGTTGGTGTATTTGCAAAGACTTAGCAGCACAGAGCAGATTTCTCATCAGGGCTTTAATTAATGCTTGAGGACAAACCCAAAGCTTAAGTGCTATGGTTTTAATAATTAATTAGGTTTATTTTAAAATTCAAATTACTCTATAGTTCACACTTGACAGGTTAAAAACAAAGTCTCTGTTGTGAGTACTGTGGGTCTTTTGATTTTGGCATAGCATGTGCAGGGCATAAATCTTGATATCAAGCAGGACACTGAACAGGCTTCCACCCTCCCACCCCATCTTCTTTATCAGGCATATCACAACAGCATCTCTTTTCACAGAGGATATTTTCTCTTATTTTTAGGACTCGGTGAATGCTATCTCATGCTGGCAAGATCAGCCCTTGATAACTACCTTGATAGGAAGGCTGTGGATTACATAGAGCAGGCTCTTGAATTTTTTACAAGGTTAGTACTAAATATTCAGTTATTTAATCTCCACTGGGATTGTGGGTTGACAGGCAGAAGAATAGGAGTTAAGTGTTTGAGGATTTTAAGTTAAGATAAATCTAATGGACCAGGCTTCTAATTTAGAAGTAAGAATATGCTTACTGAATATGGTTTGAATAACTCATTCTGGACTTCGACTGCTTAAATGAATGGTAACTAGAGTTTTGTTTGTTCTGTTTAAAGACAGAGAGTCGTTTGATTATAACGCAAGTGTCAAATGATGGTTGCCTCCATCTATCTTCCTGTATATATGGGGCTGGGAGGAGGGGACTTCTACCAAAAATGGTGGGTGAGAGGAAATTGTCCTTCCCTCCCTCCCTCAATCTTTTTGTTTTGCATTTTATACAAAATGCTTAGTGTCCTAAATTAAACCTGGGGATGGCTGCTGTTACAGGAGAAGGTCCATCAGGTTTCTGCAGACAAGTCATGTCTTGTAATGTAACATGACAGTGCTCTGAAGTGCAAGAGTGGGTGTTGTCAGCTGACATGTTGATAGATAATGGCTAATTTTCAGAACTGACTCTTAGTCCCAACAAAGTTGGGATACACCGGCATTTTGTAGTTTCTCTTTTTTTGGGTTTTTTTTGACCTTTTAGACCGATAGCTTGAGCAGGAAGAAAACTGAATAAAAAAGAAAATCAAACAGCTCATTGATTAATTACATTTGAGTTTGTGCTCTTCAAAGTGGTGAACTTTTTTTCAGAAAAGGATATCGAAGTGCCTGAACGGGTGTTGTGCGGGTTTTCTATATCATTAATTACAGGGCAACAGAGCACCGTCCTGATGTATCTTGCCTCTGGAAACTGCTCGGAGACACCTGTACTAGCGTGCACGTTATTTCACCAACCAAAGTGAATGTTCAAGTTCTGGGATCCCTTCTGGGTAAAAATGCAGGCAAACAGATACTGAAGAAAAATGAGCTGCTCACACTGGGAGGAAGGTAATAATTTCTTACTATCAAGAGCTTCCGTGCAGCTTGAGACTGTAGAATACGTCAAACTCTTAGAGTATTTCATTTCTAGAAAATGAAAGACATGCTGATCTGTCAACACCTGCATATTGAGTGAAGATTAATGAGGTGGTAAATAGGGTCTCGTGCTTCTTCTAAATTGCACTGCTCATTTCAGAACATGTTTGCTGGGTTGCCGTAGTGGCTGTCAACACTTCATCTGGCACCTGCTCTTCTCCTTGTTTCTGTCTCGGGAGCAAATGTGGTTGCAGCCTGCCGGTCGTTCAGCAAATTGCACCTCTTTAAATGGAGTTGCTGTGGTGGTTGCTAACTAATTCTCCCAGGACTACTGAAGTCCAAGATAAGACACTTCTGTGTCTCTACTTATTTCTTATAAAAATACCATCAATTCTTGCCCTCGGTGTGGGGTCCAGAGTACATTGGAAGAGGAAATTCCTTGTTTCTGGCCCTGGAAGCTCATGATGGTAGAAGATATTAGTGGTGTTTCTGTAGCCTCTACTGCGACTCCCTCTGAGCTTTGTGCGGTTGGATGCGTAAGGCAGGAAATGCAGCTGCTTAGTAAATCTCAACCGTGATTCGTGAAGCCAAATACTTCTGAGGAAAGTCTTATTAAATGTAAAAATGACTGATGTTTGTTATAAGTTAAGGCTTGTACATTGCAGCTGACACAGCTCTGATTTAATGTGCATCTGTGGCTTCACAAGTGGTGGGCACTACAGACTGCCTTTAGACCAGGACAGATTCTGTGGAGATAACTGGGTGAAAATCAGTGAGTTGTTGTTTGCGTTCCATTCTTGTCTGGTTTTGTTTGTATTTACACATGTTTGCTTGGTTTAGGTTTTTAAGCACTCTTCTGTGTGTTTTTTCAGCTTTCTGCTCTTCATGTAGAGAGGCTTGGAATAATGCTTCTGTGATTCATGTTTCCGTAGGTGTTACGGCAGAGCTTTAAAATTGATGCCTTTGCCTAGCATATGGTGTGATCTTGGAATAAATTATTATCGACAAGCAGAGCACCTCACAGCAGTGGGCACTGACATGAATGAGATCAGTGAACTGCTAGAGAAGTCTTTACAGGTATTGCCTGTTTTTCCTGTTAAATTCTGTAGAATATGAATTGGTGTTGGTTCTTGTCTGCATACTCTCTCTGTCATCAATAAAACCTACATCTCTGAATAAGTAAGTGCCTAAGGTCTTAATTTTTGCTCTTCTAGTGATACAATCCATATTCGATTTTCTTCCAGTGTCTCAAAAAAGCTGTGAGGCTTGACAGCAAAAATCATCTTTATTGGAATGCACTTGGTGTAGTTGCTTCTAGTAGTGGTAAGTCTTCGGCGAAACCCCCAGCTCCATAATATCCTAAATTAGAAGGCAACTTGACTAATGGTGTTTATGAAATTCAGTTAGCTCTAACTCTCCTTTTTTCTTTTCTCCCCCTCCAGCTATTGGGAATTATGCTCTTGCTCAACATTCGTTCATCAAATCTGTTCAAGCTGAGCAAATCGTAAGTGCTGTAGGCAGCTGCCATCTGTTTCAAGTGGGCATTTAAAACTTTTTTCCCCCTGATGCAGTGTTATTTTTGAATATAGTAATAATACGTTGGTTTTAACTTCATTTGTTCTGTCTAGAATGTTGTTGCCTGGACCAACTTGGGTGTTTTGTATCTGGTAACTGGAAACATTGAGGTAACTCTCCTTCCCATCGTCAGTTATAGTTTATAGTTTCCCTTTCCTTTTTTTTTTTTTTTTTTTAAAAGTGAATGTATGGGGAGGGAGTGTCGGCAAACAGTGAAGAATGTCCCTCTCAGATTCAAGAAAAGTACTTCTTTGAAATAAAATTGGCACCTGTACCTTACTTAAGGCACACAAATGAATTGAATATTTATTCTGGAGGGGATAAATTAACTTCTGAATTGGTGAGGTTGCTTTCCAAGCAACCGGATGGAATGAAAAGTATTTTGAAGGACTGAGAAGTAGTTAATCAAACCAATGCACACCAGGTTTGACCAAGAACTCATTTTAACTGTAAGTCACAAACTGATCTTTGAGTTTCCCATAGGTAGCTACTTGCTGCTCATCAGCATGGCATATGATTTACTGTAATTTTGTGTAACCTTCAGAGTTTCTTTGGAGAAAAATTAGAGTACATCCTAGTGGAGTCCAGAGTTGTCATGCAGCTAAAACTTCATCCTATCCTATTTCCTATTTAATTGGAAATTTGATGGTCAGAATTAATTTTAATAAAAGCAACTTGATATTGCAAATTGTTTGCTGCCAAGACTAGTAATGATAAGACTTTGTTCACCTTCTGCCACATTGAGGGAGGAACTCTAATAAGCAATCCATAGGGAAATGATCATTTGTGGGCGGTAATCAGTTTTACCATTTTGAAAATGTGTTTAACTGTTTGCGTGAAGGAAAAGCAAATTTCCAAAACTGGATCCTCCAAGAGTCAGATTTTACAATAATAATTGTTCTAAGAAGTAATCTAGCTGCTGAACGGTTTTAAGACAGAAATACATTTGGAAGAGAGGGGAACTCTGACCTTGTCAAGTTGTTCTTTTGGGTTTTGTTTCTTGGTTTTTTTAAATAAGACTAAACTGGTTTATTTCTCTGGGCAATGCATTGTTCTCTATGGCACAGTAGAAGTTTTTAGTAGTGACCTGATTTTGTCCATGAAATCTCTTCCGATACTACTGCATGCCAATACCTGTGCTCTGTTACTATGCCAGAGAGTACAATAGCACTGTTATCTTTGGTTCTACAGCAAGCTCATGAAGCCTTCAAGGTAGCCCAGTCTCTGGAGCCTTCCTACTTACTGTGTTGGATTGGTCAGGTAAGATGATGAAAAATCATAATACTGTGCACCAAAACCAGTTGTTAGTCAAAGAGAGGGTTTGGACTCCATCCTAATAATTGGCACTTAAGCATGTTCCTGAAAATTAAATGTGTTAAGTAAGGGGAGCTTCTACTTCCCCTGAGGGTGGACGGGACCCTTTGATTACATAGTGGTGATGTGATGGAAGCTACGTTCATCAGGTATCTTTATATGATGTTTTTCTGGCTGATGTTGCGAGTTCTGTAAGAAACTAGCTACCAAAAAAACAATTACTGTTTGTGCTCTGAGGCTTTTTATTGAGCACTGTCTTCATGAGGTGGTAGTTATTTCACCTTTAGCCATACCTCTAGGTCATTCACTGTTTAACTGTCTTCTCAGCAACGCCGCTGTTAGAAAGAGTAAGTCTGTAACGTACCTGGGATAAAAGCAGTTTTTACTTCTTGGGAGGTCCCTTCCTCCCCCTACCGCTGAGGGTTGGATATGCTCCCACTGGTATCTAGGCCATCCATGAACAGCAGAAATACTCGTGACTCATACTTTTATGATTGCTATAGCTGCACTTCATAATCCCATGCTGCTGACCTGCTAATAATACCTAATTGAAACTGGATTTGAGGGAAGAACTAGCACCATCACAGCTTGAAATTCAGCTCCTGTCAGATGTTCTTCTAAGTTGTGCTAACACACACAAAGTCTTTGTCCTCAAGAATGTAAAGTAGCAGCAGAAGGCTTTTAAGTTTCAAGTGATGATACAGTGGAAACTACTTGTGCTCCCTCTGATTGTGTTCATTTTATACCTTAAACCAACGTTTCTTGGAGAGTATGAGGAAAAGAAAGTGTCTTCATGTTAAACGCTTGAGATGTGCCTGCAGATGGCCTGTGCTGTGTTTCTTGTCAATGTCATAGTTTTTGAAGTACCTAACCACAGCAACTCTTGCTTCCCTGTAGGCTCTTATTGCAGAGAAGATAGGCAGCTACGATACTATGGATCTCTTCAGGCACACCACTGAACTCGGTATGCATGTAAGTGTTTTATTGTCCTGAAGTTCCTGCACGTCTAATCTCTCTACTTAGGTGATGTAATTTTTTAAAAAACAGGCATGTCTTGAATGATGAGACAGTTAGGGGCATGTTACAGGTGATGTTGTCTGATTTCTGTGGTGTTGTGCCTGGTGCTTGCTGGAACTGAATAGCCAGCAGTTATTTTAATAAATGCTTTAGTCCCAGTGGTCCAAGAAATCGGCTCCATAAGTCATGAAAAAACATTCTTGATGTTCTGTAGAGTTGGCAGAGATCAACGGCATAAATTATAACTACTCTGGGAGAGAGCAATGATATTGCCAGTACCCTGAGTTCTAAGAAAAGTAGAGGACTTTACATTCTCTTACAGCTTTTTTCATCTGTCATCCCCCCAGTGGTGCAGCAAGTCATACATCAATGTAGGAGTTCTTTGCCCAAAGGACAAGTTAAAACTCTGTTGGAGTAATTAAGTTTGGTGTTTTCTTCTCCTGCTTAACACTGATGCAGATTTTTAGCCATGACTCTGCCTTAAACCACGGAATTGTTATTATAATCTTTAATTATTTCACTGTTGCTTTAGCAGGTTTAATGACTCCTATTTGGGGGGGTTTTGTTTGTTTTTTGAGACTGAGGGAGCAAAAGGCTATGCCCACTGGGTGTGTTCAACGCTGCAGGATAAAAGCAACAGAAACACTGAACTGTATCTGTACAACATTGTTGAAATGAATGCTATTCCAGCAGCCCAGGTGGTCCTGAGCAAATACACAGGTGGGTAACTTAAATGCCTCACTAACCTGTCCGCCGATTTTTATTATCACACAGAGATGAAATAGATGTGCGTTCTGTCTTCCTACTCATTCCGGCAGATTTTGTTTCAAAGACGGCTCAAAGTAAGGACTAACTAGAGCCTTGTCATGCTTGTCATCAGGCGTTTGCTATCAGACTTCCTTTGGCTGCGTCTGTGTGCATAGGTGCAGATAGAGGCTAGCTCCTCTGCCCCTGTGCCGTGGTGTTTGGCAGAAGCCTGCTCCTGGGTGCTGTGTAACTCCATAACCTCGCCGTATGACTGTGCTAACCTTCAGCAGGAGATGGACCGTGTTCTCGGGCGTGGGTCCAAGCCAGTGTGGCCTCCCTGTTGGGGCAGGCTTGTGTGTGTCTAGCCCCGAATGTAGACAGAGCAAATGTGGAT
This sequence comes from Butorides virescens, assembly GCA_017310255.1. Classification (NCBI taxonomy): domain Eukaryota; kingdom Metazoa; phylum Chordata; class Aves; order Pelecaniformes; family Ardeidae; genus Butorides; species Butorides virescens. The sequence goes on along the minus strand of JADKXX010009360.1, from coordinate 69,759 downwards.
TTTCTTTAATCTGCATCTGTTACTGTAAATAAGTCCTTTGAGTGACATGTTGCTGATTTTTGAGAGCTACAAAGTAAGGTGCAGTTAAAATGAGATAAACGTGAGACTGTGTTTCTTTGTCTGTGAAATCCCTGTTCTTAAGCAGACTGCAGGAGGGGCCTGTGGGATCCTTTCTAGTCTGGGAAAAAAAGGTTAGGAGCCTGAGGTGAGATGACAGCTTGACAAATCTGTGCCTTAGCTACTAATAAGCATTTTAAAGTTGCAGTATTAAAAATAAACCATAAGATTCTACTAGAATTTTACTAGAGTCAATACAAGCTGAATAGTTTTCTATTTCATTACAAAAAACCCCAAATCACTGCAGGGTGAAAAACTTAAAATCTATTGAGTGTGTTAATGCTGTGTCATAAGATTTGAAGCATTGTTGAGCCAACCTGATGTCATCTTGTGGGTCTTAGTATCTCTTCTTTACTTGCCTGCAGCCTGTCAGAATGATTCCAGTGAGCAACTGGCAGAAGCACTTGGCAAAGTGTTTTGTATATATGCATACACTGAGCATCAATGCAGCAATGTTTTTGTAATGCTTTTTCACAGCTCTTTCTGATCGTGTTCTCCTATGCTGTCAATTCTGATTTTCTAGAAAGGAATCCAGACGATGCATCTGCTTTCACAATGCTTGGTTATTTGAATGAGTATCTGCATCTAAAAAGGCAGGCAACAGATGCCTATGAGAGGTAAACTATACACCATGAAAAGTTTACTGATAGGAGCTCATTGACCTCTTTTTCTATGCACCAGCTGAAAAACTTCAGGGTTTTTCTTTTCCTTTAGTGAACCTTACTTTCTCAATTCAGCAGTACATTTCAAATAAGTGTTCTGTAAGGGGAGGTGTGGGAATGTTCTTCTACCAAATTTGGAAATGCAGAACACAGAACTGGAGAAGTAAAGGCACTCCAAGGCTTGAGTGTCTTAACCAGGACACTTAGCTAATTCACTCTATGGGGTTTAAGTGAAATTTTGGTGAGCTTGGTTTTAGTTTTGGTTTCTACCCCATTCTAATTAATGGAGGTAGTTGGGCTTTGTTTTAGTTTTTTTTCTTGTCTCTTCTTTTCAGATGGTAGGGGGAGATGGCAAAGGAAACCATGTTTGGTGAACATGTTTGCTGATGCATTAAAACTAAAATAAGCTCTGTTTGTGCTTAATTAGCATAGACAAGCTTCTGCGTAAAACATTTGTCAGTTCTGCTCTGAGAACTATTGTCAAAATATGCATGTTATAATCAGATGGTAATTATTCTTAATTGCGGTTATTTTCAGGGCAGCTTCATTGCTGAAAAACTCTGAGGATACTGAGAAGTACAATACAGCAATGCAAAACTACGGCAGGCTACTGTGGTAAGTGTTTGTTGACATATTTTCCCAGCCCCTGACTTCAGCTTTGGACGTAGTGAATGCAGTGGTGAGGCTGAAAGGTGGTTGCTAAAAATAATGTATTAAACATCGTTCTTAACTGTAGATAAGTTAGACTGAACTTTGTATGTGCTCCAGAAATGGGTACTGTATTAAAAATTCATGATCTATACACTTGAGATACATAGTAGGCTTAGTCTGAATAAAATAGCTGCTTCAGGGTTTATTCGAAATCCCTTTTACCTGCCCTTTGAATTTGTATGGATTTGTACAACCTGAAGCATGTGGGGTTGGGGTGTTGTGTGTGATCTTTCTGCCGACAACCCTCTCTGCTGCAATCCTACTCACAATTCTGAGTTCCCTTCATGATTCCTTGCTGGTTTTGAGGGAATGCAGGACACAAATCTTAACAGATGAAGACTTTCAAACTTCTCTTTGATATGAGATAGCTCAAGCTCTGCTAATTAGGTTTTTGTCAGCTCTCTAGGGAAACTTCATGTGTTCTTAAGTTTCTGTACATGACACTGGAACTTCTAGGTTGTGATAATGTGATCATTCATTCTTTAACTTCAGGGAAGATTTTAGAAGCAACTCTTTGGTTTCCCGTAGCCTCAGCTCCAAGCTGTGTGCCTGGTGCTTCCTGTGTGCAACTTAAACAAGAGCAAAGCTCCCACAACTAGTTCTAATAAACAATCCTGTATAATTTCTTCCACAGTGGTCTTAGAACAAGAATGCTGTGTCTCTGTACGTGCGCTTGCCTGTCTGTGTGCATGCATACTTTGATTTGCTTTTTTCGTGTTTCTCCTTTGCTATTTTCTCCCACTCTGTTGTGTTGACCATTAAGTGACGTCCTTACATAGAGCTATCATGCAGACGGGGAGAACTTTTTCCTACCAGTGATTCTTCACACAACAGATAGTTACTGTCTCCAACTGCTGTAGCAGAAGGAGGGTGGGGAATATTGCACATTCTTGTTCTAGTCTTGCCTTTTTCCAGATGTCTGCTTACCACTGATGTGGAAAAGAGGATACTGGTCTGCAAGGACAGCTTGTCTGAATCACAGCAGCAGTTGCTACATCCTTCATACCAGTGACTGTTTTTGTTTTTGCAGTGCCCTTGGTCAGTGTGATAAGGCCATTGAGGTTTACACATCAACACCCCTAACTGAGTTTGACGGCATTGTGGGGATAGCATTAGCCTACTTCAAGAAAGGACTCTTACAAGAAAGTATCAAAGGTAAGCACCTGCCTGATTCAGAGCATTATGGGACACTTCTCTTGAGATGAATCTTACCAAAATCTGTTTGTCTGACCTACCTAGCTGTGGTTCGGTTTATTTCACTCTTTCGGTCCTAATGCATAAAGACAAATTCCATAACTTCTAATCATTGGGCTGTTCAGCCGGGTGCCAGAACTATTAAAATGTACAAAGGGAAGCTGTATTTCTTTGGGTGTTTAATTCTTGTCAATTAAGCTGCTGTGCTCTTAGCTTCCGTCGTTCTCAAATGAAATGGCTTTCCTGGAAAAATCAGTTCTGGGTAGGAGGTTAATATGTTGTTCAAAGCACTCTAGCTTTAGTGCTAAATAGAAGTGCTGTATTGTAGTGTTCTGCACTGCTAGGATGTGAGACTTCACAAAAAGGTTTACTGAATTGTCAGTGTAGAAGTGTAAGCACTCACAAAGGAGCAGCCATCTCAGCATTTTAAGTAACTCTTAGTTTTTAACTGGAGTGATGTGTGCCCATCTGAAGTACTATTTCATAGATAAACTATCACAGGGGAGTATTTAAACTGTTCTTTCAGGCATTTTCTGGATATCCCAATATTGCTTTTCAGTTCTGTTTCCACTTGCTACACATTAAACAGCTCCCAGGATCTGAACAGCCCTGTAAATCTGGCGTTTCCCAACATACAGTTACTTCCGTAGTCTTAGTCAACTTATTTTGTCTTCTGCCTATGATCTGAGGTGTGAAAATACAGTAAACCTGAAAGCTATGTGCCCCTGTGTATATCATGCCTTCCTGGAGGCTTTATAAACATTATATTTTTCTCTCTTACTTCAATTCTGTCTTGAATTTTTACCAGCTTATGAAAAAGCCTTGTCTGTTGCTGAGTCTGAACAAGATAAAGCACATGTCCTGACTGCCTTGGCGATAATAGAGTATAAACAGAACAAAGTGGACGCTGCAAAGGCGCTGCTGTTTAAATGGTGAGTGGAGGGAATAATAATCAGGATGTGATGTTTTATTGTACTGCTGAATCCTCAGATTTACTTTTTGGGGGATATCAGGTGGATATTTTCTTTTTGTGTTGCAGAGTAAAAGTGGGAGTGGATGCAGTGTTCTTTTAAGCTTATCCATGCAATATGTCTCTCTTTGTTCTATGGCTTGTGTCATCGTCCATATTCTTAAAGCAGTAGGGAGCAGAAGGATTAGAGGGCTGGGCAGTTTGGATGTCTAATATCCTTGAATGGCAGTTTTACTAGGTTTATCTTTTAGGATAAGATTAATCTGTAGTTGTCCTAAGCACTAGGCAATATTTTTGCTCCTTAGATGTAAGAAATCTAGATGACTAACGAAAACCATTTCAGTTTAAATAGTCAGAAATCTCCAGTACAATCATGTTCCAGGTGTCATAGACAAGGACAATCGTCTAGCTTCCCCATGAAAAGAAACAGATCTGTATCAGTTGTTTACTTAAGTCATGAATGTCTGTCTTTTTCAGAGCCGTGGAGGCTAAAAGCCAGTGCATCATTGTTAGTCTCCTGGTAGCTATGGGTTAAGAGCAAACTCTCAGCCTCCTGGGACCAACTTTCTGTTGGTAGAGAACCCCAGTAGTGGCTGTACAGTCCCCGTCTTGCCAGCATACTCCTGAAGTTACTGAGATAGTGAAGGTCCATGGCCTAGCACACTAAATCCTGACTAACTGATGATTAACTAGCTAGGGGCCTGGTATTTCCTACATCCTATTAATCACTGCAGACTTCTAATTTTGTCATAAATACCAGCAGTGAGAATCCTCTACGTGACATTAGTTGCTTTGTGTTTAAAGAAAAAAAAAAAAAAAGATAGTAAATGCTTTAGGACAGTAGCACTGCAGTGAGTATGTCTAGACCTGAGTTGGAAGCACAGTGCTGCAAAGGTATACGGTGGATTTTAGTAATAAGAAAAAAAAATGGTGGTGCATTCTAGTCCAATAGACAGATGTCATTATTGACTGGAATTTGTGCTAGATGACTTAAAGAGCCTGAGTAGGACCTCAAACAAGAAACTTTGTTCTCTGCCAAGCTGGTCATGAGAGAAGATTTTTAGCAGTGAGTATGTCTTTATAGCTAATGTGATAGAATCCCTCTTACTTGTCAAAGGGCAGTGCCTTTGCACCAGAAAACATAGTGCTGGCTGTTCAAGATTCTATTTAACAGCTCTTAGAAATTTTTCTTGCTAGAGGCTGAAAACAAAGCATAGAATTGGATGTTTACATTCTTGTCTTTTTTTGAAGGCAAAAACAATGACTAGAAGCTTGATTAGGAGCCTGTAGTCACCTGCTAAGTGAAAGTAAGCAGCACTTCATTCTGCAGTTTAGGACATTACAGTGAGGTAACTCCAAACTACTGTTGACATGCGTTGCGCTGTTATTTGCCTCTGTTCAGTTTGCACTGCAATTTATTGAATTGCCTTTATTGTAAGAATGCCTTCAACTAGTACATCAGTTCAGGTCTTTGATTGTACTGAGCTCACTGTTTTCACCAGAGCTGAAGATCAGGGAATATTTGAGTTCTCCAGCAATATTAGAAAAATTTGTTGGAAAAAATCAGTAACTGTACCTAGTAGGTCTCCAATAAAGGCAGGAATACTATTGATATGAGGTTAAACTGCCTCTCCTAATGAAATGAATGCAGCAGTGCAAGTGATAGCGGTACTAAAACTAATAGGTGGTGGGTAGCACGCTCAAACTACGTGGGAACGAATCTTGATGTAAACAAGGCATAATTTCTCAGAACATCCCCGCGCTCAGGAGGAGCCGTTCTGTGCAGCAGGCTTATTTCTGGCTTTTTCCTTCCTGGATTTCTGTTGCAAAGCTGTAAATAGGCACACTACAACTTAGTTAGGAGTACAAACATCTTCAAGAAGATAAAATAGTTGTCGGTGTTACACGTTGTCTCTTACCGTTCATTTTATGGCTGCTGCTGAAGGACAATTGATGTGTCGGAGTCTTGCCAAGTACTTGTTCATTATAAGCTCGAGTGCTGAAATGGCACATAACCACTGCTGTTTTCCGTATCCTGGGGTCTCAAGGATACTGATCTCACTTGATCCACGATCCCACAGCTGGAGGCTGTTACTTCTGCATCCCCTACATGATACATAGGAGCAGGAGGCCTCGGAAGTAACAAGTACTGTGATGTTAACAGTAAATTTAATTTATGCTACAAAATAGCATCTCCTTCTCTCCCTCTGATTCAACAGCTCATTAAAGGAACCTAGTACGGAAAGTCTGAAGGCTTTGTGCACACTAGGACTGGTAAAGCAGGATGCTACACTTGCAACAGCAGCCCTGAAAGAATTACTGAAGCATGAAAAAGGGGACGATAGGATTCATGAGAGGTGCCTTATTGCATCTGCTGTTTATGCATTGCAAGGTAGAAATGTGGAGGTCCAGAGGGAAGTCTCCAGAGCAATACATAGGTACGCATTTTGTCTTTCTTTAGATTGCCTTGTAAATGTGTTGTGTTCATTACGTTGAACAGCAAGCAAACCTCTGTTCACTTGCAGCGTTCTTCTAAAAAAGAAATAAAAATCGTTTCTCAAATGTGAAGTCCTCACTTAAGGTTGTAGCATCAGTTGAGAGAAGCTTGTGTACTGATCTGTGGGACCGAATGGCAGAAGCTTCATGGCTTGTTTGGGGTTTTCTTGTTTTGGTTTGGTGCCTTGTTTGGTAGCTAGATAGGTCAATGTGCTTTAAAAGCATTTTTCATCGTAAGTAGCAGAACATTCCACCTAGAAAAGTCTTTAGGGCTTCTATTTAATATTTAACAGCCTCTGAAGCTGTTCATTCCATTAGCTAGGTATCTGTGTTTAAATGTGTTTTGATCAGCCTTAGCAATATAGAAAGGGGGAATTTTAATCTATGCCTTCAAACAAGCCACACCTCATAGTCTCTCCGAGTGTTTCCAGAAACTATTCTTTAGGCAAATTGTTTTTGTCCAACGGCAATTAAAATTCTTTGTTCTTCAGAATACAAAGACAAGACCTGTAGTCCTGGAGTTTATTTATTCCCATGAATATCGACATGCATATTGTACATTTTATTTCTTTAGCCAGCAATATAACTTCAATATTGTGTTGTTCGTTTTAAATTACTACCCATGTCTATTTTGAACCACACCGGATTGTTTTCTTAATAGAAAAAGATCCACTTGGGATTTATAGCAACTGCCTACCTAGTCATGGAAGACCAGGTTCATATCTAAACCAGAAAGTCTAATGCCCTTGTTCTTTTCCCAGCCACCCTGATAATCCTGCCCTCTGGTCTCTTCTGTCTCGACTAGTGCCACTGTATGCACCACAAAAGGCAAAAGTAAGTGCACTGCTGTAATACATGTGTGATGTTTGCATCCCGAGTAGTCGGTGGTGTTCCTTAACTAAAAAACCTTCCACCCCTCAGTACCTGGATGTTCACTTGTTAATAACTGTTGTTAAGGCTTACGTACAGAGCAATGTACAGCTGCATACTGAAGTTACATATATGATTATTTGCATCTTCCACGGCATAGCAATTCTTTATCTTCCTGAAATAAATGTACAGGAGAAATCTACTAAAATTATTCCAAGAAGAAAAAGCTGTACTATGTACTCTCTGTGCTATCTTTTTGTTTAAACATGTGTTTAAATATATGTTGGGATTTAGGTATGTTGAATTTGGTTAATCTAGTCAATTTCACCTTTCACATTAGCCAGTGTTTCCTTGTCACTTTTATGCTTGTATTATCTCTTCTCCAAATAAATACTCTTTGTCTTAATTTCAGCTATGTAAACAGAAATAACACCTGAAAAGAAACCCCTCTCTATGGGTATGAGGCTAAAATTAGAAACACAATGTATAGATAAATGTTAATCCTGAATGTCTCTTCCTAATTCTTTATAAAGAGATCGTGCTGTAGGCAAGGAAAAGATCTCACTGGGCAAACTTTGTATTTCTCATTAACAAAGATAAAAATATCTTGGCATTACATTTTTTATAAAATCTTATAATTAATCAGTCATATAACCAAATTTATCTTTTTCTTTTTAAATCTTGCAGGGGGGAATTGTGGCAGGAAACATCGCACATGCGCTTGATGTAAACCATGGAAAGGTTGGCTTTCTTAAAATGCAGACTTTGTAATTCCATAAACGATACTAAAACTAGTTCCAGCTGATCCCATACATTCCAGTGTTAAGTCATGTTTATGTTCTGGTTTATAGGAAGTCCTGCTGAATATTGCAGCTAATCAGTTGGCAGCAGGATGTCACATGTTGGAAGATGAGAAAAACAATCCTCTGAAAAGCATTCAGAAGGCAATCCGCCTCTGTCCAGGTTACTCTTGATTTTTTTATTATTTTTTTTTTACCCATCAGAAACAAAATTATTGTGCTAACAAAAAAAAAATATCTACTTTTCTTGGGGTATTTTGTGTTGTCTATGTATGTTTTGGGGAGAATGCTTAGAGTGGAATTTTTCATTCCAAGTTTAGACATGGGTAATTAAACTAGACAAGAAGGAAAAAAATGGCTGAGTTTTAAGGCTTGTTCTGATAACACAGGCAATTTGTTAATCCCTCAGGAGGAGAAGAGATAAGTGTTATTTTGCGTATTAGACAAAAAAGAAAAACACATGTTCCCTCAGAGTCAGTATGCTACACCAGGCAGAAGAGATTTATTCATCTAGCTTGAGAGTTTGGATTGGAAATGTTCTGTTAACGTGCTGGTTATACTGCAGGCAATTTGTTCACCTACTGCTAAGTGGTGATCTTCATTAAATGTATGAAGCACAAATCTAGTGGGGTTTTCAAGTGCTAATTTTCACTTGATAGTGAAATACCAAAACTTGTTTTTTCTGCAGTGGTTGTGCTCTGATGCACTAGTGTGGCTGCAAGTTAACAATTTCAGTTCCTTTCACAGAGGTACACACAAGACTGTGACTGCTGTTCAAAAGCACCATACTTCACATTTTATTTTGTTACATCTTCAAGTTTTGTTCCATTTTGCTGGCAAAATTCATTATCTCTTTGGGGTGACAATGTTCATGGGTGAAATCTGTAACTGCACGCTGTCCAGTTTGGGACAGAGACCTTTCTTTCCCAGTCATAGCTGCTCTTGGTGGGGCTAGGTCAGGGTAAAGCTGGCACTGGAATTAGCTGACACTGGAAGCAGGCACCGATCACCGTAATTTGCGTGCTAGCGGTCAGCCAAGGCTGTGCCAGTAGGACTGAAAGCTGTGGACGGCGTCGTGGGATTTTTTCCTGCCAGTTACACAGCACTAAATGATAGTCAAGTTTCATCTGTGTTGCCAGAAGAAAACTGGTGGCTTCAGGTTATCACACCAGTGGCTATGTGAAAAATCTATTAGTTGGCTTTAGAAACAGCATCCTTGTCTTATAATTTGAAAACTCTTACTATTTAGAGGCAAATACTTATCAGCTGCCTTGGGCTGAGCTGATAGAAGAGTCTGAATTACTTGCCTTGTTCTTGCTCTCTTATGTGCTGTGTGTAGTTCCATTGTTGGCTGTGGTTTTATGCTTAATCTGGTAAAGACCATTCCAAATGCACTACCGGCATATTTTAAATGTGTGCGAGTTGCCTTTAACCATTCTTTTCTAGATAATCCTGCTGCCTGGGCAGTGCTGATGGCAGCCTGTCATGCTGAAAACACCATTGTCTGTATAAACAACACTCAGCCAAAGCGAACGGATCTGGAGATGACACTTGTATCTACAGTTTCAGCCAAAAGTAAGCCATACAAGTTTTCTGGTTTAAAAAAATGAAATAAAATTGAAATGCTCTAAGCATGCAATACTCTTCTGAATTTCAGAAGCTTGAAAATAAGCTGAGAACTGCTCAATAGTGGTTTGAGGTATAACTATTTTATCACATAAAAATGCTAAATCCTGAAGCACAGATAGAGTTAATTACTTAATTGCAGCTTGCTTTCCCCTCCAAAGCCTCAAATTCTTTTTTAACACAGTAATTCTGAACTCTTGATACCTAAAGGGGTGGGTGGGTGGATTACAGCACAGGAACACTGCTTACAAGGAAAGGCTAAAGACCTCTTGAGTTCTGTAATTTTTCCAGTAGGGTGATAACCTCAGCCTCAGTCTTGCTCGACGTCTGTAGTGTTTTGAAAACTGGAATTAAAATTCCATGTTTGATTGTTCTCAAACCATTAGCTCAAATGCTGTACTCTTTTTCCTCCCCCTCTTCTCACTTTTAGTTTTACCATCTCTTAATGTTCCTACTAGTGAAGGAAGCCATGTAAGGTTAATACTCCTAGAAGTTCTCCCTTACCAGATCTAGAGCATGTGTCGTGGTACGGCATGACAGCATATACATAATCTAGTTAAGTCTTACCTGTTTTTTCAGCTGGAGAAAATAACCTTCCACGTAATTATATCCGGACTCTTGAAGACTGGTGTCTGTGTCAAGCTATTACCAGTCTAGAGGAGAATGGTAAACTCTCAGAAGCTGAAGCTCTTTGTACCAAGGTATGATGGCTTCATACTGGCAGATTGTGGTAGAATTGTGTAGAAATCTATGATTTGTGTGCATTTAACAAAGAGGTAATCTTGAATTAGCAACCCTCTGTTCCATCAGAGCTACAGGATGCAATAGCTGTTGGCATTTCCCCCTGTTTGCAACACCAAAACTGTGTTTATAGTTGAACCAAGCAGTGTATGACATGACAAAGCCAAGTCTGCCCGTCCTCCTTTATTCGTTAACCTAGTACTAAACAAAACATTACAGAAATTCAAGGCAAGAAATCCAGGTAGGAGACCTGAAGGGGATTTAAATGTGTTCTGCTCTGTTGGGCTGGGACTCCATTTCAGAGCCACAGGTGGATGCTACATGTTTAATTATTAAATAAAAAAAAAAAGTCTTAAAGCAACGCAGTTGGGGAAGGGGACCGAGGCGTTATCAAGCCTCAGGTGTGTGCGTGTGTTTCATGTGTTCATGAACAGAAGACTTGGCAAAAGATAAGCAAAAACCCAACTGGACTCAGCAGCACCCATCCCTGACTTTCATTAAGGAAAATGGCTAATCCCATGCAAATGTGTTCCTTGCTTATGGCATTTCTATTTGAATGGGGAAGGGAGGTTAAAAAAACAAACAGAAAAAACCAAATTCCACGAACATGTTGGTTTTCTAGGGGAAAGTACTCTCTCGTCTCTTTGTTTGCTTGGTGAGGAGGTGTTTTTCCTTTTCTGGCGAGCATGTCTACTGACCTGTCTTACATTAACAAGGATCAGAGATTTCTAGACATACAGGGTGGTATCTGGGCATGGGGGAAGGTTATGGTGGGGTTTTGTTTGGGTTTTATTAATTAAATAGCTTTGGCAGAGGACAGTCAGTGCCTGCAATTTGTGAAGACACAAGGGTAACGCTCCCTGGTACCACAAACTCTCATGGACAGTTTTGGGCCCTGGGATTCTCAGAAAGCAATATAACTGGGACTGATGAGCCAGGCGCTGCAGTCATTCAATTTGAGACAGGCAACGTGATTCCATACTTGTTAGTGGGGGAAAATTGCAGCAAATACTGGCAGCTTCTGTTGTGTTTTGGGAAGCCTCTGCACATCTGCGCATTCTTTGCAAAGCAGCAGCTTGTTAAGGACCCACAGACAACATATTTTGTTTTTTTTAAAAAAATGGCTGAGAAGTACAAGTGTTGTTTCTTAGAACAGATTGGGTTTGGGTTATAATTCTTGGAATGATTGTGATTTGAACAGGTAAAATAACACGTAATGTGACTTGTAGAAGCTTCACGTGCTTCACTTGAGAAGGGTGGAGCCACAGACAGCTAGTTTTCTGCCTTTGCTTTTTTGCATGAGTTTGTTCTGAAAAATACTCCATAGGTATAATCTGCTGTTACTGAACAGGTAATGTTCAGTAAAGTGCTTCTGTTCCAGTGAGAATACAGCATCTTAACTGGGAGAACTGAAATCATTGGAATATACTCAAGTTCCATTTTAGCCACAGGACAGGTTTTGGCTCCATTAGCCCAAAAATTGTAATGATTGTGAAGCAAAAGGAGAATTAGAGGTCTACCATTTACCTATCTATCTTTCAGAAACCTCTAAGGGTAGGACAGGTACAAAATTTAGGATAGACTTCAAATGTATTTTGAGAACAGAAAAAATGTTCTCTCTTCCCATGTGTCGATTCCTGGAACACTTCTTTCTGCAGAGTAGGAGGAAAATGCCACGTTGCAAGCATCCTGAGAATGCTTTCAATGCCGTTTTCTGTAAAGATCGAAATGGAAAAATCGAAGTATCATCTGATATTTGGAAGTGATCATTCTGATATCATGTTGAGCCTTGTTTTGGTTTCAGGGTTTAAAAGGCTGCCCTGAGCACCCAGCTCTGTTTTTGCTTTTGAGACAAGTTCAGTGTAAGCAGCTGTTGGAGTCGCACAAAGAACTTCCAGACACCATCCTGGAGGAGCTTCGCAAGACGGTCATGAGCAGCTCAACCTCAGTTGCAGCGTGGCAAGTAAGTGTGGATTCTCTCCCTGAATTTGGTGTGCCGCTCTCGGCAGAGTATGCACTTAAAGTGGGTGTGAGTTTGTTTCACTGTTTGCTTTTATTTCTCAGAAAAAACAGCTTATATTAAGTTCTTTATGAAGTTATAACATTATGGTAACTTTCTTTAATAGCTGAAATAATAAGGACTGTTCATAAGCGCAAGCAGACATGGAGGCAGGAGAGTTACAAACTTGAGACAAACCCATGGCACGTGTGTCTTTAGAGGCCTGTGACTTGGCATGCGAGGAGAAACTGGCGAAATATTTCATAACCCATAAGAATAGATGGAAGTAAACGGTTTCCTGATGTAGTAATACGCAATTCCTCATCCAGGGTCTGAAAACCTGAACAAGTCTCTTTCTCCATAATCTCCTGGTGTGAGGTGTCACTGTTCTCTTGAGTAAGTGGAGTCTGTAGGGAAGAGAAATCGCTCCCAGTAACAGTGTTCACTCACTCCCATCCATGGCATCACGAGAGACCATTTTTAGTTCATACGAAGGTGCTATAACTTGCTTCATGTGCTGCTTCTGTGAGACAATCCGAGAAGTCTGTCTCACACATGCCAACAGATCTTCCTGGTGATGCTGCATGTATATTTATTTATTTCCTACCGTTGGTGTCAGTTAAGAGTTACTATCTTCCTTTACCAATGTTAGCAGCGTGTTGTTTCAAAAAAAATCAGTGAACTTTTAGAGTCCTTTATGTAGTTGCAGGATTTATGGTGCTCGCTCTGCCTGTTGGAACACATAACCCCCTGTTTGTGTTAAGATTCACTAAAGCTGATTTCAGTCTTAGCAGAAGATCAGTGCAAGTCTGCTATAGAGATCATGATCTCACCTGTTACAAGGCTGCAGTCCCTCTTCCCTTCTGGAATACATGAGTATCATTTGTGGAAAGGTGCTTTTTTTTGATGCATTTTTCTTTGGCTTGTGAGACTTCATCTTTCTGAACTGCTGAACTCATCATTCAGACTGGGTTTGCAAAATATGGGGGCATGTGAGATACGCTTGTACGCTCTATTTTAGTAATATATTTTGAAAATGGAATTGGGGCTTATCTACATTCTTCAAGCATCCCCTGCATAGCCAAGTGTCGTCTTGCTTACAAGCAGGGAGAAGTGAACCAACAGTGTATGTGGTTCGGAGGGAGAGAAGGGTTGTTTTGGTTTGCTTTTTAATCCAGGCCACAGATAAGATACCTCTGAGGAAGATCTTTTCAGTCTTCAACTAAAGAAGATATTTCTCAGGGCTTGGATAGCATTCTGAAAAAGCCTGGCTGGTGCATCTGTTCATAATGGATAGATCTATGCTTTTATGTTTTCTGGCTCTAGACCTCCTAAGAGTTTGATAAATGTTTTGTCTTACTCAGAAGGATCCATCATGATACCTTACGGTTTTATTAAGTTAGAGGGGCCATTAACTTTCCTCTTTGCTTAAGTTTTTGGCTTTCGTCTAAATGGTTGTTTTGCAGGATTTAGGGTGCTTTTCTGGTGGCTGTTCTACTTCTTGTGCTGTGGCTTACCGGGAAAATAGAGAAAAGCTGGTCTGGCAGGGCTGCCTTCCTACCTTTGCATGGGGGTTGTCTTCTTCACACCTTGAGTGCTAGATATATCTCCAGCTGCAGAGAGCTGTGGTCAAGGAGATTACTTTTTTCTGCACGTGAATGGATATTTTACTTTACAAAGCAGTCCTGCAGCTTGATGTCAAGGATGCACAGTCTTGCTAGAGCTAATAACTATTTGCTAGTGTGTCTCTTCTTAATGATAAATAACTTCTGTGCATCAGAAGGGGTTAAGAATTTTGCCCCTTCTAACACCAGGAGGTCTTTAGCTAGCAAAAGTCTAAGGACCTTTGCTTAAAAGCAAGGGAATTCGTTTTTTAAGAAAAAGTTGCTTTGTTTGCGTGGTGATCCAGCAAAGAATATTTCTAAATGTAGCTTATGGATCTCGATGCATACCATGTACATGTCAGGGATTTGCAAACTTGCGGCGGCATCTGCTTCAAAAAAAGTGACGTGACCAGAAAATTAAAGGGGGAGGGGTTGGAATCCTTTTCCTTCTTCTCATGAGCAAATCCAGGACATCTTGTGCTGTCGGAGCAGGCAGCAGGAGCATGAAACTCTGCACAGATCCCAGTGTCTACTTCCTTAGCCCTATCTAGCTCCTCCAGCATGACTCTGCTGAGTCAGAAGCTGTGTAGCCCAACCCGTCGTCTGAGCTCAGGCCCACATTGTAATGTCTTTCCTATCCCTAGCATTACTCAGATGGGCTGTAAAAACCTTTGTTCCAGAGGAAAAATTATCTTTTCATCCCTACAGAACTTTTAGAGACAAGTGAGGCACCACACAATGCTCTTCTAGTCTGAAGGATGACTTTCACAAAGCCAGTCGTGTTATTTATTCACCTGCGAGCAATCTCCAGATACGGACAGCTTGTCCATGGGTGGTCAAGGGAACTCCAAAATAAGTTGCTGTAGTGTGGTGTACTGCCAGCTCTGCAGCAGGCTACGCTTTCCCGCAGGGCGGTACGCAGTGTCTTGTTGGAACGAGGGCTGGGTGGTGGTGGTGGTGTTTTAGCTAACAGTACACTGTGGTCCTCTCATAAATTGAACTAAATGATATTACCTAATGGATGCGTGTTTTTGGTGGCTCCATAACTGATTTTGTTGGATGCTTATTTTCAGTGGCTGGCAAAAGTGTATCAGTCTCAAAGGATGATGGTTGGAGCAGAGATGTGCTACAGAAAGAGTCTGCAGTTGGCGTCACAGCAGGGTAGCTGGAACGGGAAGCTGTCCAGTCTGCTCAGCCTAGCTATGCTCGCGCTGGAAATCTGCATGGTAGGATAATCAAAATTACATAACTGCATGATTTAACAGGAGTTCATGGGATGTAGGGCTTCTGCAGTCTTTACATGAAGCCCCTGTTCAAATGACTTCGCATTTTATGAATGACAACTAGAGAATAAAATGAGATTGCAAGGGGCAGTGGACTGTTTTTAGAATGTCTCTTTGTAAGAGAGGTTGCTGTGAAATAATCATATCGAACAACGGTGTACGTAAAGAGGCTAGCTCGTTCAGTAAGGCTTATTTCGCTAATAACAGATTCAGTTTGATCATCCAAATTGACTTACTCCTCAAGCCTCTGTCCTCTTGTTCAGACAGCTGCCTTAATAAATGTTTTTTCTGCACTGGAGCCTGGAGACTTCAAGTTTCAAGTGACTTCATGCTGTGTGGTCATTTCTAGATCGGTGCCTTGCCTTGAAGTATAAAAACAATCTACAGGAAGTGTATCTTTTGGTATAAAGAAAATTATTCTACTCCTTTGCGCCGGGGGGGCAAGTGAACATAACTCAAATTCTTGGCAAGCATCTATTCTCGTTAAGCATTGTCACTCTAGCAACTTGAAGTGCACTACCAGACTTCTTTAAAGTCTGGTGTGAAAGGTAGATGCTGCTGTGATCTTGGCTAACGCTTTTTCATGTATTTTAACAGATGATCAAGCTAACAGCCATAATCAAAATCAGGCAAAGGAACCCCATATATCCTGAGTGCTTGTATAAGAAAAGGCAGTCAGTTTTACCGAGGATAAAGCTGCAAAGCTGTTGCTTCTGGTGGGAAAAGAGAACCTCCCTCAGTGTAGAGAAGTTTCTTTCTCACAAGCCATATGCTTCACATGGCAGAATTTGCCGAGTGACAGGATTTTTCCTCCCATGATTCTGCTGTCTGTTTTCTAGTGGTCTGCTCCCTGTAGCTCCTAAACGCCTCCACAGGTCGCAAGGTACCCTCTAACTTAATTAATACTACTTCTTCAAATGCTGGCCTGAATTGCCTGACAACATACAAGACTTTGTTTAAAAATGTAATTGGTATGAATTTGATTATCTCATCTCTACTTTTTGCATGAGCAGAGCAGCTGATCAGTGGATTTCTGGTCAGCTGCCCTAGCCTGCTCTGGCATAATGAAATGTGCCAAAGCCTGGTGAAAACCTTGCTCAGATCCAAGAAAGCTCTGTGTTTGAAAATTTCTTGTCTCGCAATATGGTGTCCAAATGAAAATTTAGGCACTTCTTCAAGTACAGTAATTTGAATGCTATCTGGACACAATGGATAAAATAAGATTTTTCTTAAGCCAAAAGATAGAGGGATTTGCTCAGTAGCTGCTCAATTAGGTGATTAACATCTTTCTAGTAACACATGATGTCACTTCTGGGGAAAATTCTGTGTTCTGGAATATTCTTATAAACAGGATGAAGATTTACAAGCTTAATAGCAAACAAGGGTTTGTGATTAAAACAAGCATTCCTAAAACCTGTATGGAAAGAATAAAAAGATACTTTGTATAAACAAGTGAGTGGAATGCTGGCAAGGCTGGTTTTAGAATACTTAACGTGACTTTTCCAGGCTCTTCTAACTACTGTTTGTTTCTTTTTTTAAAGAAATCTCTCTCTAACCTGCAAAATACTTCATATAACTCAGGACAGCTTGAATTAAACCTGCTCTCTAGAGAGCTGCAAACAAAACCTGATTTACACTACACACTACAATAAACCCCCTTTTTATTTTTTTCCTTGTATCATAGGCTAATGTCTCAAATGAGCACTGGCCATCGCTGGTTCAGGAGGCAACAACTGAAGCTTTGAAACTTTCCCCTTGCCCCCTGGCAGCTCTCCTACAAGCACTGCTGCAGTATAACCGCAAAATGGGAGCAAGGTACGTGTGATCTGTTAAGCTTAAGTGGAACACACTGTCTAAAAGTACAAGCGGTCGTTATCCCCAGATGTAACTCCAAGAACTAAAAGAAAATTGAAAACAGGAATTAATTCTTGAAGTAGCATGACAGTTAAAAGGGAGAGGGGGGAAGGTGTTAGTAGTGTGGGGAGCAGGAAGCAGCAGAATCTTCCTCCTTTTCTCAAAAAAAATTGTAGGTGACCTTCAAACCAAGTGAAGAACAGCTGTAAGACAATTTGTATTTTAATAGCATATTACCTAAATAAATTAATGAGGAAGACTATACATTTCTCAAAGATCTTGTTAAACAGCACTGTGGAAACGGGTATCTCTACCCTTTCTGCTGTTGGGATTCATTTTGACCCTAAATTGGGCTTACGGGCAAAGTTCATGTTCATTCCCAAACAGCCAGGTGCTCGTTGTGGCTTTATGAGGAAGGGGAGGAAGATCTGAGGGAGGGGGCTTGGAAGCCTCCTACCGTGTGAGTTTGGTTATTAACTCTAGTTTGTCTTTTAGAGTATTTTTGCTTAAGGTTTAGAAAATTGGAATATTCTTGATGGTTTTGTTCAGTAATTTACCTGGTTTTATAGATAATTCTATCAACTGACTTACTTTCTCTGTGGGCTTTTAAGAAGGTGGCAGGCAGCCTAATGTGCTTGTGGTGGTTGTCAGTTATAACAAAATTGGGCTGAAAACTTATTTAATCAGTTAAAATCAGTCTTATCACAATTTCAGGCATTAAGTTAGGTGAAGAGTAAGGTATATCACAAGATCTAATTGATCCGCCTAGGTGATTCAAAATCCTGAAACAAGAAATTAATCTTTACTACAAAGAGCAAACAAAGCCCAAATGTAACCTCCCAGCAGCCTGTTAAATTGCAATGTACTGGAAAATCACATTGCTGATAAAGGACGGAATTCTTGAAACACGAGCCAGATCTGTTGGACCACCAGTGAATGAATATGACATTCCTAAACCTAAATGTCAGTGTTTACCAGATTTCTAATGACACTGTGAATTTGAAAATGTCTTGATTAGGTGTGAGTGGGTGGGTTGGAAGCCAAATAGAATTTTAGACTTTTTGTAGGACTCCGTTCCAACTTTTCTTCTGCAGTTTCACATCTTGCCTCTGTGTTTGCAGGAACTGCGGTACCTTTTGTGAGTGCCTGGACTAAATATATTTGTGTATAATATTAAATGTTATTTGTTTTGTTAAGATCTATTGTAGTACCTGCTTTTTTCAGGTGTACTGTCTTCCAAAAGGTTTATGTCATAGCCCTTAAACAGGAGAATTCCTACTGTGCTTGTTCAGCAGATTGCATACTGAAATGGGAGGCTGTCCTGCGTTCAGACAGCACGATGTTTATCATGTTATTGTAGCAGTCATAAAATCAGCTAAGTCGATCTAATTTGGGGTACTTGCTAGTGAAAGCACTACTTGAGCATAACATACTAAGCGTAACAGCGGTGGCAGTGTTCCTGAGAGTTCTAGAGGCAACAATATAGGAAACATACGGCTCTGCTCCCTCACTTTTTGTGTGGTATGGAAATAAGGACCTTCCCTTCCCACTCCCCATCATTGTTGCTTGCTCTGGGATACCGGTACGGCACGTGCCACCTAGTCAGTGCATTTGATTTGGGTTATCTTTTGGTTATCCTTCTAGGGAGACTCGTCGAATGTTGGAAAGAGTGGTATATCAACCGGGGAATCCAGAAACCATAGTGTCGGTGGCACGCTGGTACCTCCTGCAACATCTGTATGCCAAAGATGATTATGAATTAATAGACGTAAGACAGTCCTTTTTATATAGAAATTTAATCTATTTATGTCGACTATTGTGCTTGCAACTTGGAAATGGGGTTAGAGGGAGGCTAGGGAGGTGCTGGCTTGCCTGCCCTAGACTAGGTTGCAGTGTTTAAGGATTCTATACTGGCAAAATGTACCTCAATTTTCAAAATTGCATCCAGTTTGCTTGAAAGTCTTCCATTGCCCCATGCAATACTAATGAAAAACAAACAGTAAAATCTGTCTCTAACCCAAACTGGCAGGAATTCTGCTAGACTCTTCAGTAGACATGAGGACCATTTTATCAGAATTTTACCAGAACATATTAATGCACTAAAATGTTAATTCCCTCTAGCCTGGTCGGAACAGCGTGGTATCCATGACCCAAACCATCTGAACAGTAGAGTGCTGTGCTTCCTGTACTTAAGGTTTTTATTATATCAGTAATGGTACATAATTTTCAGTACATAGTAAATGGTGCATTAGTTTCTGTTGGGTAGTACTTCACAAATGGATTTGGTCAAACTCACGGATCCACACAGCTCTTTCATGTGGTGCAAAGGGGCGTGGGTTCGTTTGGGCTCGTAACTGGAATCACTTTGCTGCTCAGACTCTGGATACGCTCTCCTAATAACCTCCTCGCTGCTGCCGCTGGCACGATGAGCCCGGGTCAGCATCTGTTCCCTGGTGAAACCTTGAATCCATAACAGAGTACTTGTGGAGGTACAACACATCAGGCAGGCTCAGCGCTGACAGAAACCCGTACACAGACACACAGGTTCATAAAAAAAAAAAAAACTAGAATTAACGAGCTTGGATGGTCTGGGTATGATCTCATCGCACTCGCTTCTGCAAAGTCATCTGTGCTCTCTACCAATGAGTAGAATAAAAATAATGGCTGGAGTGAAGATTTGCTTGATTCTACTTAATGGCTTTCCTTTTTAATGCGTATAATGTGATTGGATTACAAGTCAAGTGCCAGAAGCTCATGAACATCTGTGAGCATTAGGCTGTATAACCAGCAGAAAAGCTGGGAACAGGAGGTGTGAAAAGCAAATCAAGGAAGGGTAAATTTAAATGGGGGGAGGCAAAAGGGGATACCTTGGCAGTTTTCTTTAAGTAGCTGCAGAGAATGCTCCTGTTTGGAAAATGTAGATTTATACAAATGTATGTTATGGTTTAACCCCAGCCGGCAGCTCAGCCCCCACAGCCGCTCACTGCCCCCCATTGGGATGGGGGAGAGAATTGGAGGGCAAAAGTGAGAAAGCTCCTGGGTTGAGATAAAGGCAGGTTAAGAGGGAAAGCAAAAGCCGTGCACGCAAGCAAAGCAAACCATGGAATTAATTCCCTGCTTGCCATGGCAGGGGGTGCTCAGCCCCCCCCAGGACAGCCGGGCTCCATCCCCCCTAACGGTGACTGGGGCAGCCAAACGCCATCGCTCCCAACGTCCCCCCCTTCCTCCCCCCAGCTCTCTGTGCTCAGCATGACATCCTATGGTGTGGGGTACCCCTGGGGGCAGTCAGGGTTCCCCCCCCCCCAACTCCCTGTGCCCCCCAGCCCCTCGCTGGTCAGCTGAGAGAGGCGGCCATTGCAGTGCATTGGGACTGACTGCAGGTTTAGCCAGTCACCAGAGGGTGGGGGCTTTAAGTGCAGGATGTTTTAAGGAGGCTGATGTGTAATGTTCAGTATTTGCTATCTGGGCTTATGGGTTGCTTAATCGTTTAGGGAAACTGCATGGCAGAAATTAAAATGCATTTGAGATTGCCGGTAAAATACTAACAATAAAGTTTTTCATTGTTTGTTTTTTCTCTGCAGGTGCTTATAGAGAATGCCAAAGCTAATGGAGATGTTAGAACTCTAGAACTACATGAGAAATTGTCAGCAAGTGCCTAGTATGGGACTGCCTCAAGTGAAAAATCTTCCATTTATGCATCTTAATCAGTCCATCGTCCAGGAGCATGTGTGGTTTGGGCTTTTATATTTGTTTGTGTCTGATTTGCGTTTGTTTTGGGTTTTTTTTGTTGTTGTTGCATCAATTGCAACTTTGTCTTTAGTTTTACTTTTTCTTGAGCAGCAGTATGTTATGTTCCTTTTTATATGGCTTCCACCATAGAAATACACTTTATTTGAAAGGGAAACCCTGAATTTTGCTTTTGTTTTCTTCCTCACTGCAACTTGAGGACTGTTCACAGTGAGGAGTACTTGTCTGCATTTCCCCCTTGGCCACACACAGAAGTACAATATTAACTCCATTGGCAGTGATGCAGGGTTTTCTTGGCACGGAATCTTACCAGCTAAGTAGCAGCAGCAAACGCTTCTTGTCTCTCTGACATTGTAAAACACTCAGAGATCCGAAACGCCCGTATTCCTCTGATATGCTTTGTTTTGCAGTTGAGACCCGAATCCACTTCATGTGTGGCATCAGTTTATACTTTTTAAAACTTTTTTTATTTTCTTTAGCTAATCTTAATTACAGCCATGTGTCCTCTTGACCGCAGGCTTCAGTAAACATTCCCATCAAGAAAAGCTTGTGATTATCAGGGACAGGGTCATATTTATAAATGTGTATAACAGGCTCTGTTTGTCTTGGTAATTCTGCTGCTGACTGCTTAATTGGATGAATCACGACAGTGGTTCTTAAGACGTGATGTTATTTTGCCTTTATGTACATGAAAATAAGAAAAATAAAGCAGTGATTCTGATCTGTTCGTTGTTGCCGTTAGGGTTTTTCCGGCTGTCGACAGGAGTCATGGTAGTTGTCCATTTCCTGGTTTAAAGTTTCTTAAAATCAGTCTCTGTCCACCCAAGTCTCACAACTTTTACGGAGGAGAAAGGGCAGTTCCGAGGCTTGGTTTCGGGACCCGTTGTGTCGGGCTGAAGGCGAGCAGGGACGCCTGGGAAGCACGTCCCCGTGCCCAGCCCTGACCTCCAGGAAGCCGGCGAGGGCGGCGAGCGTGCCGCTGCCCTTCCGAAGGGGAAAGCTGAGCTCGTAGGCCGGGGTGCCTGCTCTGTGGAGGTGAGTAGGAACCTCTCTGAATGGCAAGAATCCCCTCCTCGTCTCCCACACTTTCGTTCTCCCACCCATCTCAATGCAAAATACCTTCCCGAAAAAGATTTTTTTTTTTCTTTTCGGTAAATTTAGATCGATTGTGGTTCCCTTCACAGCCTGCTGTCACAGTCTCCAACTATCAGTAACTGCAGGTATTAAAAGGGAACATTGCAGCAGCCAGACTTCGTGACTCTCAAGACGAGCTGTGACTTTTTTTTTTTTTTTTTAGCTCGCTGCTATTAAAAGCCTGGAGAAGTTCTTACAGCCTGTAGTTCGTATCCTGCTGTATGGGTCTTGATATTTGTGCCTCCTACTCGTGCGGTGGGAGGGCCGTCATCGCCAGCCTGACGCCAGCGTGGCCGCCAGCCCCCCTTGGGCAGGAACGCTCCCGCGTCAGCCGGGGCTTCCTTCGGCGCTGAACCCCGGGTGCTTCCTGGGACCTGGGGGAGCACACCACAACGGGCCAGAGAAAGCAGCAGCAATGCCTATACACTGTGAATATTCTGTATTAGAAAAAAAAAAAAACAGCGGCGATCATCTCTTCAGAAGGCCCTGAAGCTACTTCTGCTGTGATCGGTGACGAGCTCCTTGAGGAAGATCATTCTACAGCCCAAAGTTGCATTACATGCCCCCGTAGGGGGGAGAAAAAAAAAAACAAACAAACACCACCACCCAAAAACCAAACCAACCACGTATCTCTACCACCTACCCCGTGAAAAGTGCTCAGGGAACATGAGTTGAGATTTAACCTTCTGCAAAATCCAACGGGATGAGGTAAAAATCTTGCTCTCCTCCATTTTTTTAACAATCTGGAGCCTCTTCAAAATCGGCACTTGCAGAAGGCCAGCTGCAAGAGTGAGAAAATCCATAAATTCATGCCGGTTGAGACAGCCCTGTATTTTTCACCGCTGTAGAGGTCGGCTTTGGAATGCAGAGTAGGGCACAAAGGCAGATGAGCGCTGCTGGGCTGGGGAACGGGGAGCTGCTCACGAATTTCCCTGCCTGGGCAGTCACGCGTTCGGCTGCCGTCAGCGCGAGGGGGGAAATCAAACATCCCCAGCTCCAGCTGTGTCACGTTGGCTTGCGCCGAAGGCAGGGTGGAACGAGAGGGAATGAATTTCAAGGTGGAACTTTTCGCTGCTTCGGGTATGAAGGATTTTATATGCTCCTAAGGTAGCCTGTTTGTTATACACATGTGAGACAGTGGCTTGCTTACGAGAATTTTATTTATATATTAGGGTCACGCATGTTCTCTGTGTTTCCCAACAATTGCTGGGTTGGATTTCTGCTCAGCTTTTGAGCCTCCCTCATAAATGGTATTGTGAAATACAGCGGGTAATTACATTAATTTAGTCTTGCCTAACCTTAGAGTTTAACAAAAAGACGGATGTATACTTTTCTCTCCCCAATACTTCTGTTTCATACCTTTTATGTTTAAAAAGAAAACTATATTTTTTTAATTCATAGATATAAAACCATTGAGAACTGTTCTAATGCTGCACGAATGCAGCTTCGCAAGGAAAAGTACATCCCCAATCCTGAAGCCTGGCTGAATACGGTCCTGAAGTCTAGATGTCTAGAATTTAGCTTTCCTTCTCTCCCAGTTATTTTGCTTTCTATTGGTTTAACTGAACTCCTGACAGTTAAGTAACTTTTAAAGGTGGCGTTCTCAGGGGGGAGAGGGGTCGCTCTGAGTCTGGAGTGCTAAATACTGAGATAAATCCTTTCTGCAGTGAAGTCACTCAAACAATAGCGATGTTCCAAATATATACTCATCTGTGACCCGAATTTATAATTAGGCCCTCAAGCCCTCCTGCTGCAATCATAGAAATCGCTGCTTAGATAAGGCAGCGTTGGGTTGCGCCGCACTGCCATGCCAGAGGTTGGACAGACAGACAGACAGGAGCCGTGCAGCAACGCTTCTGTCCTTTTCTCTGTTCCAGGGTTACTGCAGGTTGTCTTGGCTTCTTTCCTCTTTTTTTTTTTGTTTGTTTGTTTGGGGTTATTTTGGACACCGTGCGCTTTTAGAAACGCATCCATCGATAACCTCGTGTTTCACCTCCCCGCTGAGCACACCGAGAGCTGCGCGGTGGGGAGGCAGACGCACTGAGCGCCTAGGAGGAGGTAGAGGAAGTTTGGGAGGCTGCCCCCAACCCCAGATGTCCTGCTGTGACTGCACCCACGGGCTTCAGACGCCTGCAGTGGAGGCAGAGCCCGCGGTGGCGGGTGGAACGCGCAGCGAGAGCAGCGTGCGGGCTCGGGGCAGCTGCGGAACTGCCACGGAACCGCTGGGATTTCGCTGCCGCCCGTCTCCTGCTGCTCGTGGGAGGCGTGACACACGCAGACCCGGCCTGAAAGCAGGCGTGAGGCTGGGGGGGTCTTCCCCGTGGAGTTTGGCTCTGAAGAGCCTGGCCACAAAATGCAGAAAGGTCGCCTGCGACTTTGGGTGGCTCGTCTTTTGTCTTTTACAAGGCCTGAGTGATTTCTAGGAGTTCTTACTCAAGGGAAAAAAGCTTAAACATTTCTGCCCGCAGGAGCAATGTGATTAATTGCTGCGGTAACGTTCCCTACCGACTGCATCGATTTGGTTTCAGCCGTCGTGCTGTGTGGGTCTGGCTCCTCAGAAATCCACGGCTTTGAGAAACCCACGTGTCTGTGGAGCAAAAAGCACAGCACACCTGAGGTACGGGTTATTGGAGATGAGTTATCCGAGCCCTTCTGAATTTTCTTCTCTGGGCAATGGACAGTAGTGGGCTTTCTAGAAAAAAAATGTAGTGTACAAATTCAGGTTTATGTTGCTATTGCATTGTGACCTCCTTTTTTGGCCTCCCTGCTAAAGAGCTCCTATTAGCTCCTCTTGGGAAACCATACCGATATGTTTATTTTGCCCTGCGCCCAGAGCTTTTCCTCCTTATTTCCAGATTGGTTTTCCTGGGGTTTTTTTAAGCAAAACAAACCCCATGATGTCAGTTACAGATGACAAGCTGACCATGACCCAGCAGGGTGCCCTTGGTGGCCAAGAAGTCCAATGGCACCCTGGGGGGCATCAAGAGGAGCATGGCCAGCAGGGTGAGGGAGGTTCTCCTCCCCCTCTGCTCTGCCCTGGTGAGACCCCACCTGGAGCACTGGGTCCAGTTCTGGGCTCCCCAGTTCAAGAAAGACGAGGAACTCCTGGAGAGAGTCCAGAGGAGGGCAACGAGGATGATGGGGGAACTGGAGCATCTCCCCTAGGAGGAAAGGCTGAGGGAGCTGGGCTTGTTCAGCCTGGAGAAGAGAAGGCTGAGAGGGGACCTCATCACCACCTACAAATATCTCAAGGGTGGGGGTCACCAGGACGCAGCCAGACTCTTCCCAGAGTGCCATGGGCACAACCTGAAGCAGAAGAGGTTCCAGTTGACTGGGAGGAAGAACTTGTTGAGTGTGAGGGTGATGGAGCCCTGGCCCAGGCTGCCCAGGGGGGCTGTGGAGTCTCCTTCTCTGGAGATCTTCAACCCCCGCCTGGCCGCTGTCCTGTGCCCCCTGCTCTGGGTGAGCCTGCTTGGGTGGGGGGGTGGCACTGGGGGAGCTCCGGGGGGCCCTGCCAGCCCCGGCCATGCTGGGATTCTGTGTTACTGCAAACCACCGCTAACTTTGATTCAGTCAGAGATCATCAGACACGTCTGCTTAATAATGCATCTGCTAGTAATTAACTGGCATTTTGTCACGTGGACCCAGTTTGTTAGCTACTTTTAATGGCCCAGTAACTTGTTATCCTGGGTTATCATGCATCAGTAGATATTCTGATACCAGTTTTCATCGTGCTGTCGCTACGTGCACCTTGTGCGCAGCTGGAGGAATTTACTAGACCTGATTTCAGTAGTTGCACCAAGCTAAAATTGATCTGGCTGATGGCAGGCCTGGGCTAACCGTGCTTAGTGATGGAGTACTTGTTTTCTTCAAGTCCTTTAAATAGTGTGAATATTTATGAATTCTGCTTGCAAAATTTTAAGTCAATCCTTAAAGTTTAACTTTTTTGTTTCTACAGTGAAGTGCTCTGTTGTAAAATTGGAGTGAAAATGACTGTTGGTGTTGCAGAGTTGTTATTTTTGTGGCTGCACAGTATCATAACTAACAGCAACATCCTGCAGGGACAGGGGAAAACAAAATGTGTGTCTAAAGGCTGCTTCTTCCTTTTAACTCAACGCTGCCTCTCGCTGCAGGGAGCACCTGGAAGAGCGGGCACAGCTTGCTCCTGGTGTTCAGTCACTTTCTCTGTATCTTTTCCATGTCTTTCCAAATCTTCTTCTTTTCAAGCTTCAGCTTTGTGTTCTGTATTTGTTTGAGCAGCTCGAGAGACTCGTGAATGGATTGAAATCCTGGTGGAAAAATAGGAACAATTAATTAAAGAGGGGTT
This sequence comes from Butorides virescens, assembly GCA_017310255.1. NCBI lineage: Eukaryota > Metazoa > Chordata > Aves > Pelecaniformes > Ardeidae > Butorides > Butorides virescens. The sequence goes on along the minus strand of JADKXX010009360.1, from coordinate 43,624 downwards.
GCTTTCAATACGTGAGAAGATTCTTTTTCTTTTCAAAGGTTTCTGACCCACATTTAATACACAGCAGATTAAATCCAATCTATTTCATCATTTTATTGAATACCAGGGACATGCATTAGCCACATGGGTCACAACCTCCTTGCTGTGGGGATCGTATCTTCCAATACATTGGATGATACCAAGCGTGGTCATGCATAGTCATAAACCGCAATTGACATCGGATTTGGGGTGTCGCGTAAATAAAATACTACGACTGCCTTTAAATCCAAGGGTGTTGTTAGCCCTAAAGCAAACTGTTCTTCATTCAGCATTGGGGGGTTGGTTTGGGTTGGGTTTCTTAAGTCCATGGTCCTTATTTTGACTCAAAGACGCTGTGTTCCTGTTGGACACTGACAGTGTCAGCCCCACCAGCTAACTGTTTGTGCGTATCGGTACAGAAAAAGAGAGAGACAGGAGTGTGCAGGCACACTTTCTTCCCAAAACAGAGCTACAGAGCACCTGGTGCACCTCTTCTCAACCACTGTATCGTCAAATATTGTCAATAAGGGCTGGGAAAGTAGAACTGTGAGCTGCTGTTACCCAGCTGTTTGCAGACTGCAGTGCTTTTTGAATTACAACACAGTGGCTCATTGCGCTTGTCCAGCGTGTCACATAGCTGTTAACTTACTGGCAAGAAGCAGCCCAATGGGGGATTAAAAGTAATTACCTTCCTCTTCATTTTTTTCTGAAGTGCTTGTTGTAACATGGCTGCTGATTACGTGTTTTCCTTTTCGGAGCGATCATTTAATACGGATTAATTTCGTCACTGCTACAGTCTGGGTAGCGTTCAGCCAAATCACAGCACACTGCTTAGAATTTTGCAGATTCCAGACATGCCTCTGATTTCCAAGAAGCCAGCCTGTGCTGAAGCACAAAGGGCTGCAGGGACGGTCTGCAGGCTGCCCCTGTGCCCCTCCTGCTGCTCCCCAGTGGCCGCTCTTCCCCCTTTTGGGGGGGTCAGCCCCTGGCAGAGGACTGCCGTGGGAAAGAGCTGTCCTTGGACTTGAGTTTGAACGCAAGGATGGCCAAAGTTTGGTATAAACAGATCTCTCCTGTCGTCAGCTTCTGCGGACGGGAATTTGAAGTTAAGAACTATCTCAGCACCAGAATCTCTTACTCTGAAAGCCGCAGTTTTCCTCGGGACACCGTCCTGTGCTGGCTCAGGCGCTCTTGGGGGTGGCCAAGCCTCCCCGTGTCAGGCTGCACGAAGGCTTCAGCTGATTCAGAGCTTGGGTTGGTACAGCCCCGGAGCAGGGCTTGTAGGTTGCAGATAACGAAGGAATTGGAGCTGAAGTAAAGAGCTGGGCCCTCCGTCGCAGGCAGCTTTGCGGATGAGAACCAGATGCTTGAGCTTCGGGTGAGAACATGCAAGACGCGAAGCCCTGTTGGAATGGTTTTCAGCCATCTGTTCCCTCGGAGGGAGGGCTGAGTGATTTTTTTTTTTTTGATAACCTGATGTGTCCCCGGTGTTACCGTTACCAGCTGAAGCGGAGGGTGTTACCGTAGATCAGGCTTGAGCGATGCAGGGCAGATTGCAGCAAGCAGAATCTTTCATGTGCCCGGTGAAAGCCCTTCGAAAGGCTGCTGGAAGTTGGACAGCTAGAGGCATCTCACACACACAGAATCACACACAGAATCACAAGGGTTGGAAGGGACCTCGGAAGATCATCTGGTCCAACCCCCCTGCTAAAGCAGGCTCTCCTAGAGCATGCTAGACAGGACTGTGTCCAAGCGGGCTTTGAATATCTCCAGAGAAGGAGACTCCACAACCCCCCTGGGCAGCCCGTTCCAGTGCTCAGTCACCCTTAGAGTAAAGAAGTTCTTCCTCCTATTCAACTGAAACCTCTTATGTTTCAGTTTGCACCCGTTGCCCCTTGTCCTGTCACTGGACACCACTGCAAACAGACTGCTTCCGTCCTCGTGACTTCTGCCCTTGAGATATTTGTAGGTGTTGATGAGGTCCCCTCTCAGTCTCCTCTTCTCCAGGCTGAACAAGCCCAGCTCCCTCAGCCTTTCCTCCTAGGGGAGATGCTCCAGTCCCCCCATCATCCTTGTTGCCCTCCTCTGGACTCTCTCCAGGAGTTCCTCATCTTTCTTGAACTGGGGAGCCCAGAACTGGACCCAGTGCTCCAGGTGGGGTCTCCCCAGGGCAGAGCAGAGGGGGAGGAGAACCTCCCTCGACCTGCTGGCCACACTCCTCCTAATACACCCCAGGATGCCATTGGCCTTCTTGGCCACCAGGGCACCCTGCTGGCTCATGGTCAGCTTGTCGTCCCCCAGGACCCCCAGGTCCCTCTGGGCAGAGCTGCTTCCCAGCAGGTCAGCCCCCAGCCTGTACTGGTGCATGGGGTTCGACCTCCCCAGGTGCAGCACTCGACACTTGCCCGTGTTGAACTCCATCAGGTTCCTCTCCACCCAACTCTCCAGCCTGTCCAGGTCCCGCTGAATGGCAGCACAGCCTTCCGGCGTATCAGCCACTCCTCCCAGTTTGGTGTCATCAGCGAACTTGCTGAGGGTGCCCTCTGTCCCCTCATCCAGGTCACTGATGAACAAGTTGAACAAGACTGGGCCGAGTACCGAGCCCTGGGGAACTCCACGAGCTACCGGCCTCCAGCTGGACTCTGCCCCGCCGATCAGAACCCTCTGAGCCCTGTCCTTCAGCCAGTTCTCAATCCACCTCACTGTCCACTCATCCAACCCACACTTCCTGAGCTTCCCTATGAGGATGTTATGGGAGACAGTGTCAAAAGCCTTGCTGAAGTCGAGGTATACGACATCCACTGCTCTCCCCTCGTCAGCCCAGCCGGTCATGCCAGCATAAAAGGCTATCAGATTGGTCAGGCATGACCAATCTGGTGAAGCAGCTCATGCTCTGTGAGTTGGCGTGAGCGTCCCCGTAACGAGGGGCTGCCGTGTGCTCAGCAGCGTTACCTGCCTGCTGCCCTATCCCCTTGCATAAGGTATGGTCTGTGCCGGGTCGGTGCTGCCTCCTTCTCCTGCTGCTGTGGGTTGGGAACGGGGAGTAGAGGATGAAAATTACATAAAACCACGTATGGTTTGGGGAATGACTTGCACCTCCCAGCAAAGGTCCGTGCTGCTCTAAAAATTCCGGAAAGCAGGTTGTGAAGTTGCCTTTTAAACGATCCTACCTGGAGAGCGTTGGTAAGAGAAAGCAGCTTGTGTGCAAATGTTGTGCAAAGACAAGCGGGCCAACCCATACGGGGGTGGGGAGAGAGAAACACTCACTTTAAGGTCTTTCTGTCTTGACTGGGAAGTATTTGCTGGAGCAGCAAGTTACTGTAGAAATGTATTCTAAAAATAAATTGCATGAAAGCCCATCCTCACCTGATCTGTATTCATTCTGGATTTCCTCAAGCTCCTTCCGGATCTGTCTTTCAAATCTGGTGATTCTTGCATGCAGGTTTTTTTCATCTCTTTTCATCTGGTTCAGCTGCTTTTCATATTTCTGTGCTTTATCCGCTTGTTCTCGCCTTAGTGACAGAAGTAGGAGCTTTTCTTCCACTCTTTCCTTTAAATACATAACACAGGTAAGACATTTTAAATATGCCCGCATTAACCTGCCTCCTGCCAGCCGTGCCATCAGTCGGCCTCACTTCCTAATCCCACGTGTGACAGCACTGAATAAACGCAGGGGGGGTCTGCTGCCCTGGAGGATGCGTCAACCCCCTCTTCCCTGGCCAACCAAATAAACCAGGAAAGAGGGGCAGGGCCAGGACAAAAGCGTTTTTTGAATTATTATTTTATTTATTCGTTTTAAATCCAGTTATTTGTGGTCACACCTTGCAACAACAGACTGGGAACTTAAGCAACCCCTTTCCTTCCTGAGCTAGGGGTGCCAAGCTGTGGGGAAATCCAGCTCAGCTGCCAGCTGAGTGAGGATGCTGAGCCCGATTGGGGGTTGGCAAGGGGTCCTCTCCCTCCTTGGAGCTCAGCACAGCTCTTGGAGGCGATTCCCCCTCCTCAGAGTGGGGCTCACACCCCAGCTGCGCAGCTGCCCACCCCTTCCTGTGGGGGTGTGCTCCCCCCTCGCCTCCGACTCCCCCTCCCTTCACCTCTCCCAAGCGATACCCACCCGTGGCGGTGGTGATGGATGTGTCTGGTCCTGAAGGATGCACCCACTGCGTGTGGGGGAGACAGAAACAATACCACAGCCAAGGGCTCCTGTGGAATGTGCCCACCTGAGCACCATGGTCAGGATGCAAATCTGACCGTGAGCCAACCATCCTGCCCCCATCCCCAGCCAGCAGCCCCAGAGCCCTTGGAGCTCTCCCGCACGGCAGCGGCTGCACGCCAGGATCTCCCCGGGAGCAGGGACCCCTCTCAGGGTCACCCCTCGAGGCCGAGAGGTTCCTTATCACGACAGATTCTTGGTAAGTGACTAACAGCATGCTAACTTGGAAATCTTAGCTAAGTGACATAAAGGATTAATTGTGCATATATAATCCTTTAGACGTAAACCGCTGACCAAGTCTGGGACTAGGGTTGGGTCCAGCCGCACCTCGGCTCCTCTCTGAGGGAGTTCAGAAAGCCAGGGGGTCCTCTCTGAACCTCATGACTCAACTTTAGGGTCTCCCTGACAGCTTTGTCTGACCCTGTCCCCTGTGCAGTAAATAACCAAGGGTACCTTGCCATCGAACCTCATGAACTATTGTCGCAGTGACCACTGACCTTTGTTAACTCACTGTTTTACACCAATAAACCACATTATTTTTGCCTCCCTCTCACTCCATCCGCGACACTTCCGTGGTCTTCAAGTTGCATCAAGTCCTCCAGTCAACTCCAAACCTGGTCAATGTGATCAAATTCCTCTGACCTTCTTTAGCCCTGGCAGCCCAAGGGAGTCCTTTGGGCCCCAGGCCGTGGCCCTGCCTCCCAGGGAAGGTGTTTGCAAGCCTGGCAGAGCTGGGCTTCCACTGGGATGGTGTCCGGAGGACCAGCAGCTGCTCCAAGTGCTTGGCATGCCTCTGGACGTGTACACATACATGAAAAACCAGACGTGCCCCTTATTCAACCTACTTGCTTAGGGCCAGGGTTTGGGGGTGGGATGGCAGGGGTGGGGGAACGGTTGGGCTGGGGGAGCTTAAAGGGCTTTTCCAACCCAAACGATTCTATGAGTGGTCTATGATTGAGTCTATGATTCTACTTAAGAGTGGCTGTGACAGCTTTAACACCAGTTAACGCTGTACTGTTTGGCACAGCAGCCCCCTTAGGGGAGAGCAGCCACGCATATTGCTGTGTTTTCTGCAAAATAATCACAAAAACTATGAGCAGAGGAAGGGAATCCAAGCAATAGCTTTGAGATAGTGGCTGGTGCATCAGAAATGTTTTTACTATCTTCCTGGCTGCACTAAGTGTTGGTTGATTGAGGACGAGGGATCATCATCCAGCAGGATAAATGGAGACTGAAGTTCAAGAGTGTTTTAGTTCCAAGCGACTTCTGGCTTTGATCAGCAGCCCTCATCCTGGCGCTAAGACATGGCCATCGTGTGTAGATTGCTTTTGAACTCTGAAGTGGAGTGAACTGCATGCAGCAAAGGAGGAAAAGCTTTAAAAGCTGTAAATGAATTCATTAAAAGGCATTGGTCCCGTGCCAAGAGCTAACTGCTGCGGCGGAACCGAAACGCGCCATGTTTTAACGTACCGACCGCAGGGTGGTGGGGGTTTGTCTGTATTTAAAACCAGGCAGAATTTTCACAGGTGATCCCTTCCTTGTCTGAGCTTGTCAATGAACGAGACTGGGCGGTGTCCAGTGGTGGCACGGATGCTCAGCTTGGGGCAGGGAAACGCCGCTCTCGGGTGCATGGGGGTTACACAGATGTGAAGTGGTGCTGCACTCGGGGAAGACTTTATGTCCCGGGATGCCCCGAGCATTGCGGGATCTCCGTCCTCCGAAACAAAAATCAGCCACGAGCCCCCAGTTTGCTGTTGAGCCCTGTCTGAGCGAGGGGCTGAACCTGGTGACTTCCAGATATCCCTTCCAAAATAAATTAATCTACAATGACATGATTTCCATAACTCATTGTTTTGTTGGCCCTGCCCTGAAGCACCGGGGCTTACGTTCAATCTCAGGTTTTTGTGTGCATGGTTTGGTACCTGCTGGGGTGGAGGTGGTGGGGCGGTGCTTCTCGCTCCCAGTTTTGGGAGGGCCGGAGGCCCCCCCAGTGCCCCGGGCTGCCATCTGGGGAAGCCTTACCAGTCTCTCCTTCACCGAGCCGAGCAGCTGATGCCTGTGCTGGGCTCCATCTTCTTCAGACCGTGTCAGCTGCGCTTCGGTCCACTTCCGATGAGTCTGTATCTGATCCCTGAAGTCACTCAGAATGCTTGTCAACCTAAAATTATGATTATTTTTTTTAGTAACAAGACTAAGGTTTAGTCAGTGTTATGGGGGAGTCTTGAGTCACTTGAGTAAATTGTTCAAATTACCCTAAGTCTCTTCAGTAGCTTCCTAAGAAGCCCTAAGCTCAATTATTTTATTAATCCTTGCCTTAAAGTTTGTACCTACATGCCAAAATGTGATTGCTGTAGTGTGGTCTGCTTTAGGAAAATATCTGAGGGCTGAAAAAAATACTAATTTCCCATTTGATTTAACCTTATTTGGAGTGGACAAATAAGGTTTGTTAGGACAAGGGGTAATGGTTTTAAACTAAATCAGGGTAGGTTTAGGCTAGATATAAGAAAAAAATTCTTTACAATGATGGTGGTAAACACTGGAACAGGTTGCCCAGAGACGGGGTGGAGGCCCCATCCCTGGGAACATTCCAGGCCAGGTTGGATGGGGCTCTGAGCAGCCTGATCTAGTTAGCAGTGTCCCTGCTGACTGCAGGGGGGTTGGGCTCGATGACCTCTAGGGGTCCCTTCCAACCCAAAACATTCTATGATTCTATGGATGAAGAAACTACGCTACCCCATCAAACATCAACTGCATTGCTGGGCATCGGGGAGAGCAGTAAAATCACTTTTGGCCTGAAAATTAAGTTCATAAGGATAAAAAAGTTTATAACTAAAAGATGGCAACAAAAAGAGAATGCAGAGTTGCCTTGGAGGCAGCGGCTGGACGGAGATGTGAAAGCCCACCCAACGGGAACAGAGCAGGCAGCACCCGGAGGGGACGGGGACCTGCAGGCAAGAGTGGGGAACCAACGCGGCTGGGATCAAGTCTGCACCATGTCCAGTTAAAAGGACTGGTCTGGTTCAGATTGTGCTGCTCTTATGCTACAACGTAATGTAATTCACAACAGGAACCATGACCAGACGTGAACCTAGGTCCAGGCTGTAGCCATGTATGTACACTTTCATTTTCATACATATGACCGGACTGTAAGAGTGTCACGAAAAATTTTCATGTAATTGTATTAATTTCTAACACTTGCTTGAATGCAATGATCACTTGGAATTGGTTTGGGCCTCAGTCAGGATACAAACCAACAGGTAAGGAGCAGGGTTTTGTAACGAGACAATCCTTACGGCACTTCTAATACATAATATGAGCTGCCAAAAGGGTGTTTGAATTAAAGTGCATTTTATACCGAGCAATTGATAACAGCTCTGTATCAGCCTAATGAAGTGATAATTACCATCAGCAGTCACTGTAAATGTGGTAAAAAAAGTTGACAATGATCATAAAACCTCTCTCTGTGGAAATTTATCGAGGTTTGTGGCAGGCAGCCTCTTTTCAAGATGTTCTCTGTAAGCAGCCTGTAGGTCAGTTTATCACTAGTACTCATTTTAGTAGGTCTAGGATTTGATTTTTCAAGAATAAAAACTTGCAGTATTGAGTTTGTTGGGGTTTGTCCTACCATGCACGTGTGAACATGCACACAACTTGCTTCCTGGAGCACTAATGTTTGTTCATGAGAAAATAAGATGATATTGTGATATTATGCTGACGACATAGCGTCCAACCTGAGCACGGGAAGGCGGTGTACAAGGAGCTTTTCTCAGACCTAGCAGTGACCCATCTGACTGGAATAACAGGAATCGCCACCCAAGCCCTGTTCTGGGAAGGTCAAGGAGGGATGGAGACAGCCCGAGGATCAGCAAACCAGCTGGTCATTACAGGAGGTCGACCACCACAGCAGGCAGCTACAGGGCCAAGACCTCTTCAGACAGAGCTCTCATGTGGTTATTTTCATATATATATATGAAAAAATATATATATATATAATCAGGAGCTTTTCATCCATGAGGCATGGAACAAAGGTCTCATGCCATTGTTTGTGTTAAGAGTTCTGAACAAATTTGAGGAATGTAATTTCAATGGGTGAAGGTGAATTAGCCATGAATGACAGAATTGATGGCCAAAGGTTCAAAACCAAACTTCATGTAGTTGACAGCTGGCATTTGACTTTGCTCCAATTTCTCCGAACTTGGAAAAAGGGGGGGAGGAGGAAATACTTAAACCTAAAAATGAATCAATTTTTCAGCAACGATATCAGTTTGTACTTTTACAATGCAACTGCCAGACCACAGTCAAAGGCGACTGAGTCCCCAAAGGCTGCGTGACAACTGAAGAGGTAACGCGAGGCTCTAAAGCTCATTTAAACATGCCAAGTCTTATGGGAAAGCTCCAGTCTGTTGCAGAAGTTAAATTTTATTTCAGCTCTATAAAAAGAATACATAAATCTGGTAGGCTTTTAAGGGAGCAAGAGAAAAGGAGACAGACATTCCCCAAAGGGCATGCTATTTTAATTAGATTTTATATTAACTGAATAAAATCTCAACATTTAGTAAAGAAGTATTTTGGATTTTATGTTAAATACACAATGCCAGGACATCTCAGTGTCTTGGAAGCCACCTCTCTTCAAGCTTCCTGTTTCTGGTGACAATTTCTGTAGGGTCTCATTAACTCTTGAGAAAATCAGCATTTACTTCCATTCAGTTTTCCAGTTTCTTTCTTTCCTGGCATTGTTCCATTTTTCCTTCCCTCTTATTTTGGTTTCATTTCTTGTCCCTTCCTCATGGCCTTGGTCTCCATCATTCACTGCTCGCTGTCTCCCTGTTCCTCCTTCCCTTTTCCCAATTTTAATTCACTGCCCACCTTAGCTATTATTTCCCCACTTGCCCCTATTCCCTTTCCTGTTCCCTTGATGAGAACTTTCTTCTGTTTAAAGTTCCGGCCTATTTTTACCTCTGAATACAATTCAGATAAAATCTTAATTAAAATAAATCTTTGTTCAAATACTTCACCATTTTAAGGAGAGGAACTATTGCCTTTGAAATATCATTATTGCAGGATTATTATAATTAGATTTTAAATCATTTGTGCCGGCTCTGCTATTCAATGCTGGGCTGTTTTGCCCTGTTCTGAATATGGATGCCAGATGCCTTTGTTCATTGCACCCTTCCCTGGAGCTCCCTCCTCCCTAAAACCCATCGGGATTAAAATGGCACCCTAAAAGTATTTCTGCAGCTAGAATAGGATAAAACACACTGCGTGAGCAAGAAACAAACACGTCACAGATCTGTGGGCACATGGGGCTGTGCAGCTGCTTCAGCCTTGTGCCCACCTTTCGTCATCAGCAGCACCCCTGCCCCGGGCGGTTGTCTGAGAAATGGGCACATGGTGCAAGTGCACAAAGAAAAGGCCTTGTTCCACCTATCAGGCAAGGCACAAATTAGCCCCAATTTTAATGGTAAATCATGTCTTTGTATTCGATGCCTTTCTTTTAAGTATGGGAAGTTAATTGGTTTCATATCTGGCATTTAGCACCTCATTTTAACAATTAGCTTGCAAGACAATATACTTTCATCATGTATTTTCATTATTTTATGGCATAGATCTTCATTAACCTTCTCTTAGTGTTCTGAATGGATGTTAATTAACGGGTTTGTTTTGCTGTTTCATGGCAACCTGTTCATCACACTGAAGCATTCAGGGTGAATTATCATAATGAAAACCCCTCCATCACCTACTTGAAATCCAGAAGTTGCAGTTCGTGCTGTTGATCTCTCTGGACCGTCTTTAAATTCGAGCTTTGATCAGACTTGGAAGTCTCTATCTTGCCTAATAGCTGCATGGCCTAATGAGAATTCAACAGAGAACGGCTTTATGAGCAATTATATTTAAATATGCATCATGATTGCAAGCATGGAAAGAAACAGCTGACAGCAAGGTACAGCGACACAAAACCAAACTTCTCTCACAAATAATTTCATTCAGCAAAGACTGAAGGCTTGAGCTCAGAGTCACCAAGGCTGCAAGACCTGCTGAAGCCAAAACCTTTGTGGATGCAGGCTTCGCTATTACATGCTTTTTTTATTTGAACCTGAGCCTTTCCCACACATCTTTGGCTGGAGACGACCCCTTTCACAGGTCCATCAATGGATTGGTTGGGGCAAGGGGAAGAGGGGCTGCTTCAGCAACCTGACCTGTGGGCTGAGGGCCCTCAGCTGGGATGCAGAGAACAAGATGGACTCATAAAACGAAGCCAAGCCCCCCACATCCCTTGGGGGTATGTGACACACGTGCAGTCCCCTTTGGCGGTGGTGGCCTGACTGTGCTGGGCACTATGGGCAGGAAAACCTGGAAATGTCTCACCTGAGAGTTGTTATTCAGCCCTTGGAGGGTCTGGCGAGCCAGGGCCCCGAGCTTCTGGTCCGTCATCTGCAAACGTCTGTGTTTGCACATCAGGTTTAGTGTGAAAGTGAAACACCAAGGGCCCCCAACGCATCAGAGATGCAGCGCAGTGGAGTGGCTGGGAAATGCCATGGATGCTCCAGCAACTGCATCCGCTATTTCAAGAGAAATTGTGTGTCCACGTGTCTCTGGAAGATGGATTGCGAGTGACTCGGGAGACTGGAAGCCACCTGAAACCCATTTCCCACATGACCTCACCCCCCGGGAGTTTTCCCTGTGTGACCTGGGTGACGCTCCCTGCTGCTGCAAGTGGACACTTGATCTTGAAGGGCAGTCTGATGCAAGGGATGGGGGATTCAGCCTGCCCACCCCCGGTTCATAAATTAAAGGGGATGTGAAATCCCAGCAGTTTTCTTCAGGGATTTGACACCAAATGAGCACAAAAAAACCCTGGTGAGGAGATGCCACCGCCTGTTCGGGATCCATGGCACGTCAATGTCAAAAAGCTGCCAGTGAAGACTTGTTACGTTGACTTGGTACCTTCTTCCTTTACAGCAATAGATGATGCCTTTTCAGAAATCCTTTCATTTCTTCTTCCCTACAACCCTGTGAGAATAATTTTCCCCCTTTCAGCTGAGGAAGTTTCTTCTGCATCCTGCTCAATGTCTACCCTGAATTATTTTTACATGATCTTGTGTAATGGTTTATGTGACTCTGACACACACATCTGCACCATTCCCCATCTCCAGGTGAAGACGAACATTTTTCTTAGGTATTCAGGGAGGCAGATGTCCAAGCAGTGTCTTTTAACAGAATTCCAGGTAAAATAATCTTAATTTAAGCTCTGTCATGAGTAATTTTTCCTTGGAGAAGGGGACCTTGGGTAGGCGAGGTACACGATGACCAGCACTGTGCCTCGTGCAGCAGAATATGCACTCGAGACACAGTAATGAGATTCTGTTCCATACCAGAGTGCATGAGAAATCGGATGTCCCACATCTGCTCAGTCCTGGAAGGTTCGGGTGAGGTCTACTTTGGAGCAGGAGTAGCCACCCATCACGCCGCAGGTTTAGGAAGATGAATTTTCCAGTACAGCTGGATTCTTGTAAAATATTACTGCTAATGCTCCCGATCCTGCTAGCAGCCCCAGCACTGCCACTGAGCATAGCGAACCCTTGCAAGGAAAGGCCAGCGACAGGGAATGGTGGGCAGTAGCTGTTGTTATCTGCTGTTGGCTTACCCACCCCACGGAGGAAAACAGTACTCTCTCTCACACACAACACCGCTTTCCAAAACATTTTCAGTATTACAGTTTCAAAAGCCTTGGAAATGCTGCCAAAATTAATATGGAATGAGATACATGCTATTAGATGCCTCCTTCCCACCACCTTGAAACTAAAGAAAACCCAGTGGATTTAGATGGGCTTTTTTAGCTCCAGAAGGGCTGCAGCTGAAATTTCCAGATGCACTTGAACATAAATCATACTGAGAAACACCAATGGGTCATTTATGCTCTGTGGCTCCCCAAATCCTAGAACTTTAGTTTATTATCTATCTGTTATTACCTTACATCTATTATAAATGCCACTACTAGATGGAGACTGGTGACAAGTGGTGTCCGTACCATGGGGATCCGTACTGGGACCAGTGCTGTTTAATATCTTCATCAGAGACACAGACAGTAGGATCAAGTGCACCCTCAGCAGGTTTGGCAACAGCACCAAGCTGAGTGGTGCAGCTGACATGCCTGAGGGAGAGGACAGCATCCAGAGGGACCTGGAGAAGCGGGAGAGGTGGGCCTGTGTCAGCCTCATGGGGTTCAACAAGGCCAAGGGCAAGGTCCTGCACCTGGGTCAGGGTAACCCCTGGTATCTGTACAGACTGGGGGGTGAAGGGATGGAGAGCAGCTCTGCCAAGAAGGACCTGGGGTTTTTGGTTGATGAGAAGCTCAACACGACCCAGCCATGGGCACTGGCAGCCCAGAAGCCAACCCTGCCCTGGGCTGCATCCCCAGCAGTGTGGCCAGCATGGAGGGAGGGGATTGTGCCCCTCTGCTCTGCTCTGGGGAGACCTCACCAGCTTTTGGGTCCCCAGCACAAGGAGGACATGGACCTGTTGGAGCAGGGCCAGAGGAGCTACAAATGCTCCGAGGGCTGGAGCTCCTCTGCTGTGGGGCCAGACTGGGAGAGTTGGGGGTGTTCAGCCTGGAGAAGAGGAGGCTGCGGGCAGAGCTGAGTGCGGCCGCTCAGGGCTTCAAGGGGGCCCAGAGGAAAGGGGGGGACAAGCTTTTTAGTAGGGCCAGCTGGGACAGGACAAGGGGGGATGGCTTTAAACTGAAGCAGGGGAGGTTTAGACTGGATCTAAGGAAGAAATTCTTTGCAGTGAGGGTGGTGAAACCCTGGCAGGGGTTGCCCAGAGAGGGGGTGGAGGCCCCATCCCTGGGACCATTCCAGGCCAGGTTGGACGGGGCTGTGAGCAACCTGATGTGGTTCAAGGTGTCCCTGCTCCTGCAGGGGGGTTGGGCTGGGGGACCTCTAGGATGCCTTCCAACCGAAAATATTCTGGGATCCCACAGTATCATTTTTGTATTAAAAATCCTGACATATTGTATAAATACCATACCAGTCTTTCATACTGGTCAGCAATCAGGAAAGGGAGTTATACCTATAAATGCATAGCCACCACTCACCAGGAATTTCACTGTAGGCTTCTCTACTCACCTTCTTTTCAAAATCACCAACACAATTTTTGAGGGCAGAGTGAAGGCTGTAAATCTCTTTATCAGTCTTCTGGGCCTCATGCCTGATAATGCTGATGTCCGCCGACAGCTTTGCAATGCTTGCCTCGCATCTGCGGTCAAAACGGAGACGAGAGGGCCGCTGCAGGAGGATGCTGGAGGGTGGCTGAAGGCAGACGCTGGTCTCTGTGCACCACCACCGGACCAAATCCAGCTCCCCGGGACCACCCCAGCGAGAAGCAAACAGACAGAGACACCCCATTGCAGCAGCCCTGATCCCCGTTCTGCTTTCGGATATTACTGCCCATTGAAATATCTGCTGGAGGTGGCGAGGGAGCGGGAGGCAGCCAGAGGCAGCGCCCCCCGCTGCAGCAGCGATGCCCGTGGGCTCCTCACACCACAAACCTCCTCGTGGTGCCGGAACGAGCTCCCCTTGGCTTCCAGCTATCCAACCTCTGCAACATAAACCAAATCTGAAGCATAAATCGAGAGGCTAATCCGCACTCCGAGTACCCCCAGCTTGCAGACGCCTACCAGGAGAGATGGCGCACGGCCACCATGACCCCCCCCCCCAGCCCCTGGCTGGGTGCAGATGTTGGGGAAGATCACCCTCAGAGCAACAAAAATCATAGAATCATAGAATCATAGAATCATAGAATGTTTTGGGTTGGAAGGGACCCCTAGAGGTCATCGAGTCCAACCCCCCTGCAGTCAGCAGGGACACTGCTAACCAGATCAGGCTGCTCAGAGCCCCATCCAACCTGGCCTGGAATGTTCCCAGGGATGGGGCCTCCACCACCTCTCTGGGCAACCTGTTCCAGTGGTTTACCACCCCCATTGTAAAGAATTTCTTCCTTATATCTAGCCTAAACCTACCCTGTTTTAGTTTAAAACCATTACCCCTTGTCCTAACACAGCTGGCCCTACTAAAAAGATTTTCCCCCTCTTTCCTATAGGCCCCCTTTAGGTATTGAAAGGCCGTAATCAGGTCTCCCCGCAGCCTTCTTTTCTCTAGACTGAACAACCCCAACTGTGTCAGCCTGGCCTCATAGCAGAGGTGCTCCAGCCCTCGGATCATTTTAGTAGCCCTCCCCTGGCCCCGCTCCAACAGGTCCATGTCCTCCTTGTGCTGAGGGCTCCCGAGCTGGATGCAGGGCTCCAGGGGGGGTCTCCCCAGAGCAGAGCAGGGGGGCACAATCCCCTCCCTCCACGCTGGCCACGCTTCTCCTGATGCAGCCCAGGGCAGGGTTGGCTTCTGGGCTGCCAGCGCCCATGGCCGGCTCATGCCCAGCTTTTCATCCACCAGCACCCCCAAGTCCCTCTGGGCAGGGCTGCTCTCCATCTTCTCTTCCCCCAGCCTGTATGGATACTGGGGGTTACCCCGTCCCAGGGGCAGGACCTTGCACTTGGCCTTGTTGAACCTCATGAGGTTCCCATGACCCCACCTCTCCAGCCTGTCCAGGTCCCTCTGGATGACATCCCGTCCTTCTGGTGTGACATCCCGTCCTTCTGGTGTGGCATTTTGTAAGGAGCATTTGCCGTTTGCTATTTAAACTCTTTCAGTTGCATCCACCAAAATACCTCATCACGTTTAAAACGGACAAATGAATGACGTGAGAGTGGTGCCATTAATTGAGTAGCCTGGGGATTGAATAGCATTCACCCAACTATCCTTTCCAGGTAGAGTGAATGATGGCTTCAGCCCCTGTCTTTAATGTGTATATAAATATAAACACACATTGTGTATGTATAGTATATATGTATATGTCTATACTTGTATGTATGTACATATATATATATAAAAATTACATTGTTTTTAACATAAGCAGGAAGATTTTCTTTAGTGTATATGAAATTATACATATAATATTATACAAATACTTAACATGAGCAAGGAGACATAGACTTGCCCTTCTGCACCCCTCCTGCACGTTGGCCCCCCCAGGAGTAACCGCCTGCCCCGGTGCAGGCAGTACTTGAAACAAGAGTGTGGAAAAAATACCTTAAGGCCACAGAATAGCGCACAATTTAACATAAATAATGGGCTAGAAGTGGAGAGAGGTAAACAGCTAAGTTTTAAAATGCCAGAGAAATTATCCTGCAAAGCCCCACCACCAAATAAGGCTGGTGCTGTTGACAGACGAAGGATCTAAAGGGAAATTTTGACAGTTTAAGTAGACCAGCTTTTTGTCATCTCCTGACGATGCTTAGATATTGTGAAACACCTACAGAGCGTGTAGATCAAGGAAATAAAAAAGAAGTTACTGCAGATAATAGAGGCTTTTGTACAAAGGCCAGAACTTTGATCAAAAGAAACCAGAGATTTGGAAAACAACTACAAAATAGCTGAGAAGGTGAACACGGATCTGGAGAGGGAGGGGGCTGTTCCAGAGCCGTCTGCTGTCGCAGCTCCTCTGGCTGCAAACCTGGAAAACAAGCTGGGAGATGGCGAGGGGAGAGTGTGGGGGACCACGGTCCCAGGGGGTGGAAGGTCCTGGGGGACAGCCAGCACCACGGGGGCTGGGGGCTCCTCACACCCACGGGGCTGGGTGGAAATGTTAAGGTATAGAATCATAGAACCATAGAATCGTTGGGGTTGGCAAAGCCCTTTCAGCTCCCCCAGCCCAACCGTTCCCCTAATCCTGCCATCCCACCCCCAAACCCTGGCCCTCAGCACCGCCCCTGCCATGCACAGAATGAGGCGGCAGCTGAGCTGCGAGGCCGACCACCGACTGGACCCACACGTTAGGCCAGCTTTCCAACAGCAGCCAGAGGGCTGGGGCTCACCGCTCCCATCGGAAACCCCCAACCCAAGGCAACAATTACAAAGCTTCGCAAGAAGCGCGCAGCGTAAGGAAGAGGAGGATCTGTAGTGGTACAGAGACACAAGGTCAGTTACAAGAGAGAGAAATCTGAATATTCTGTACAGAGAACACTTAAAAATAGAGGGTTTGACGATGGGATCTAAAAAGCCCAAGAACTGGGCTTGCAGCGTGGGATTAATGCAACTACATCTGCATTACCACGTAGCCTGACGGGTCAGAGCCCTGCCCGGGGACCTGCAGGCTTGGTGAGCTCTGCAAAGACCCTCAGTGATGCTGACGTGCTTAAAATCTCTGGGCCCGCTCGGATCTCACTTTCCCTACATGTAATTTAATTATTATGTGCAAAGGAGTTAAATGTGTTATCGCCATTCGGCAGATTGAGTCCAGAAGAGAAAGGGGATACCTGGGACTTGCTTAAATCTTGCTCTAATTTGATATTTCAAGTAGAAGACATTCAGCACCTTACAGTGAGGTCATGGTTTTCCAGTCGTACAAAACAGAGGCTGGAGAGCATGCAAGCAGCAATGCAGGTGGGTTGGGAATGGTACAGAAAGCGTGCTCCCACAGGAATTGCATATAAAGCTAAAAAAAAAAAAAAAAGAAAGAAAGGCCTCTGATGGCTTTATCAAAGCACTTAGTTAGAGACAGGATTATATTTACCAGCTCTATGTTCGAGGAGCTTCATCCTCCCAAGTCAGGGAAGGAACAAAACATATGGGGCTGCTCCACTTGGTGAGGTCCTGCATTTTCTGAAGGGTCAGGTAACCTCACCGGTACGCACCAGGCCTTTTGATTGTCCAGGGTTACGTTGGACTTTTTCTCTGAGCCACAAAAAAGTTGGTAAGAAAAGTAAGCAAAACGTAACTGTCTGTGCGAAGGGCATTGTTTACTCATTGGTGCACTCAGTTATTCTTTTGTTGGCGAGGCTGAAGAGAATTAATTAATATTTACCAGAAGTGTGGCTTTTTTTTTACGGTTGACTACCTGATTCTCGTTACTGTAATGCATATTCCCGTGCCCAAAGAAATTATGATTAAGGGTTTGACCACAAGTAAAGTATCTAGTTAATTCAGTGGGAATGCCGCTGTAGCTGAGGTGTTGACGGCTGTTTTTTCTTAAAGATGACTGCTATTTGACACATAAATGTTTACATGGCGTAGAAATGTCATCAGAAGGTCCAAGAATTAATGCACAAGCACCTCAGTAGTTGGCAAGAGGTCTCCATCTATTTTTTCAGGGAAAGACAGAGTAACAGAATAGACACAAATTGAATTACAAGAGCTAATCCACATTAATCCTTGACACATGGCAGAATACAGGAGGATGAATCATCCGCTGTGAGAAGGAGCAGTGGCTCCATTTAAGGTTCATTTCATCCCAGATAGTCCTGGATTAAGGTTAGGCCACAAATCAAGAAGAAAACTGTCATTGCAAGTTTGCATTTGGAAGATTTCTATTAATCCAATAAATGTAAATTTTATGAACATGTGCATTTGTCTCCAGCCACTCTGGGCTCTCTTTAATACACAAAGAAATTTTAAATCCTGAAACTCAAGGTCAAAGAAACGTGAAAAATCAAAATGTTAATCATCACTATAACGGCAGCCCTCTCTCTGTCAGTTCTGGCTCTCCAAGCCGCGACGCTGGGGATGATACCTTAAGGGTCAAAAGACCCCCCGATGTAAGCGGCTTACATGCATAAGATTTAGGTCTTACTGTCTACTTGGCTGATGGTTTTGCTAAAATTCAGTAGTGTCTAGCTTGCTGTTGCTTTGCTAAAGTCAGTAGTGTCTAGCTTGGGTGCTTTTCTAACAGTGTCTATCTTAGATGTTTTTTTGAAGTCAGTAGTGTAGCTACTTATTAAATTTAGAACCCTATTCAAGGACGAGAAGAATCGGGAGGGGATGGAGCAGAAGGATAATAACGGTTTGGCTAGACTAGAAGGAATGAGAACTAATTGATGCGGGAAGATTTGTGGCTCCTTACGAAGGACAGTTTTTGATAAGAACCAGGAGTTTCCCTCAAGAACTGGGCTACACCGACCCTGCAGTTTGGGCAAGAGCCAAGGAGCAACCGAGTCTGCGCAAGAACAAGAGGTTACTGGTGGTGACGAAGAGGAGCCAGCAGCCTTCATCCCCACGACCCCCGACGACCACCACCAGGAGGCACAGAGCAAACGCAGTAGGGAGGGATTTATGGAAATGACCACCTGAAGCTAATTTTAATACAAAGCGGAGACAGGTTATGCATATGCATAAGCATATCGGGAAACTTTATGCATATGTAATACTTTGCTACATATAAACGGGGCAAGTTGCCTCTTGTAGGTATGCACGCTAGGTGGAGCGATCCCCCGTGCATCCGGCGCCGAGGATAAAGAACGCCTGCCTTTTAGCACTACATTTGTGTTACGAGGTTTGTTTTTCCCAATTTCGGTGACAGGGGGACCTGCCGTTTTCTTTCCGCTCTCCTTAAAAATGAATGGGGTCTAAAGACTGAGTTTCCAGCATCATAAGATGTCCTCGTGGTGGTTTTGTACGTGCAATTCTCTATGTGTGGTTTGGGATCCTCCCTTCTACCCATGGGAAAGGCCAACCAGCGCACCCAAAAAATGGGCAAGGAAGGAAGAGGAAGAGGGACCTCATAAAAAGTGTTGTGGACCTCCACGAGTGCCCAACCTCTTCCTTCTTCGTTGGTTTGGTTTTTTTTTTCTTTACGCAACTAGACATTGACCTGACATTTTTTTCCCCACAATTACCCTGTTCTCCTGTTTTCCCCAAGTGCTTTTGCTTTCCTTTGCTGCAGGCAAACGCTCCCGCGCAGAAGATGGGAGCAAGCCCTGGTGCAGCTGACAAAGGGAAGCATCACCCCTGGGAAAACACTGGGGAAAGAGGAGCGAGACACTTCACCCATCGAATATTCTGGCTTCGCTAATAGCGAACGTTGTCTAGAGAGTCTGCCCACCCGAACTGGAAAACATCAGGAGGGTCTTGCAGGATCTCCTCCTACTTTGTTCCAATGCTAATCAGCCACAAGGTTAAAAAAAGCCTGTCTTTTTCCTGCCAACTTTGAATGTGTTGGCTTCAGCTTCTCATTTTGGATTCTTGGGTCTCTCTGCAGTAGTCTGGAGTCCTTCAGTACCCTGTAATTCTTTTCCTTCCTCTCCTGGTAGTTATACATGGAAATGAAGACATCCCTGGATTTATTTTTTTCTATGAACTATACACAGATGTATACTTCTCTCAGCCAGAAATTTTCCTTGTCCCACCATCACATTCCTGGCTCTTCTTTACACCATACCAAGTTTTTAATTTCAGGAAGGGGACTCTGGGCTTGGTACAGTATTCTGGTGTCAATCTCTATGCCACACAGAGCTAAAATAATCCCCCTGTTTACTGGTCCTCTGCTCCTCTTGTCCAAGGCCATATTCCTGGCATCTCTGATGCTCATGGTAAGTTATTTACCTGTCCAAACTTTTCAGGGGACACTCAGTAGCGGAACAGTCTCTCGTTGGGTTTATAAACTACATTTTTTCCTCAATCAGCCCACATTGCCAATACTCCTGGCTATTCTCAATGACCACCTTGTCCCCACTTGACCAATTTTTGTGTTATCCACAAATGTCAATAGCAGTGTTTTATATGAAAAACATATGACTGGCCTCTGGAGAAAAAAAACACCCAAACATTAGAAACACACCCCTTCAGGGAGATTTTTTTCCTTAAATATTACTTTTTCTGATATATCAGTTCAGAGAGTTCTCAATCCATGTGCTCTCTTGATACTACACAGCACAGTTTCACTTTGTCTTTCCTTTAATCGTAGTGTTTTGTGTTTCTAAGTGCCCCACAGAAGTCCACCTATGTTATGCACACATAATTACTTGTACCAATGAAACTTATGATCTCACTGAAAGAAGACATCAATTTGCTCAGTAAGATCTCCTTTCCAGGAGAGAAAGTAAAGATTCTATTGAAACACAAGGTGAGTTTAAGCAGGAGGAAATGACTGCTTCAGCTGAAGTCTAGCCGGACTGGAGAAGAAAAAATTCTCTGAAATGTTAAGCGTGTGATGAAGAACCAGACAGGAAAATATATTTATTTTTCCCCAGCTTGATAATTTTTCTAACACGGAGAGTACGAAGCGCAGATCTGGCATGAAGATGGAGATGTAAAATGAGTGCAAAGCACATTTGTGCCCACTCTGAATCTGCTCTGCACAAACTGACGAGCAGAGATGAAAATGAGGACCATTATGCATTCCTTACCTTGCCACTCTTCCACGCAGGTCTCCAAGTCCCTGGATGTATTTATGGTTCAGACTTTGAACAGCAAAATTAGTTTCTACTGCAGCACCATCCCTTGTTCTTATTTGCCTCTCCAAAACCTGTAAATTCAAGACCATTAATCCACTTCTGGGTTTATGCTTTGGTTTTGTTTTTTTTTTTTTCATTTCAAAAAGCACCATTTATGGCAGCAGGTCTAAAAGCTCATTTTTCTTTCTTGGAGAAAGTAACAGTGTGTTTTTCTTGCAAAAATCTATATCTGCATAAATAATATGTCAATTTTTCCCTTAAAATATATCCTTTATGTTGAGGAGTCTAGCATGCAAATAATAGGAAATGCAAAAATTAGGAAATTAATTTTGTTCTCCCCCTCAACCATTTTCAGTACAGGGCAGCCCATAATAAATAATAGACATGTTTTTTTTTAAGTCAGGCTGCTTCTGTCAGGGGATGCCATGCGTGTTTCTCGGAGGGAGGCAATAGTGAGGCTGGGTGAGGGCATTGCAGCAAGGCTTTGGGGGGGGGACAAGGCAGGATGGAGATGGGTGCAGGATCTTCTTTGACTTCAGCAAAGCCTTCGACACCGTCTCCCACAGCATCCTCCTAGAGAAGCTGGCGGTTCATGGCCTAGATGGGTGTGCTCTTCGCTGAGTAAAGAACTGTCTGGACGGCCAGGCCCAAAGGGCTGTGATCAATGGAGGTCAACCCAGTTGGCGGCCAGTCACAGCAGTGTCCCCCAGGGCTCCGTGCTGGGCCCAGCTCTGTTTAACATCTTCATCCATGACCTGGGCGAGGGGATCGAGGGCACCCCCAGCCAGTTTGCAGATGGCCCCGAGCTGGGGGGGGGTGGGGAGGCGGGGGGGGGGGGGGGGGGGTCTGCAGGGGGACCTGGCCAGGCTGGAGCCATGGGCCCAGCCCAGTTGGGTGAGGGTCACCAAGGCCAAGGGCCGGGTCCTGCCCTGGGGTCACCACAACCCCAGGCAGCGCTCCAGGCGTGGGGCAGAGGGGCTGGAAAGGTGCCCGGGGGAAAAGGGCCTGGGGGGGTTGGTGGAGAGGGGGCTGGAGAGGAGCCAGCAGGGTGCCCAGGTGGCCAAGAGGGCCAGCGCCATCCTGGCTTGTATCAGGGGTGGTGTGGCCAGCAGGAGCAGGGCAGGGAGCGTGCCCCTGTGCTGGGCACTGGGGGGGCCGCCCCTCGACTGCTGGGGTCAGGGTTGGGCCCCTCCCTCCCCAAAGGCCCTGGGGGGGCTGGAGCGTGTCCAGAGAAGGGCAGCGGAGCTGGGGAGGGGTCTGGAGCCCCAGGCTGCTGGGGAGCGGCTGGGGGAGCTGGGGGGGTTCAGCCTGGAGCAGAGGAGGCTGAGGGGAGCCCTCATCGCTGCCTCCAAGTGCCTGAGAGGAGGGGGGAGCCAGGGGGGTCGGGCTCTGCTCCCAGGGAAGGGGCGATGGGACGAGGGGCAACGGCCTCAAGTTGTGCCAGGGCAGGGTGAGGTTGGGCCTGGGGAACAATTCCTTCCCCAAAGGGCTGTCAGGGGCTGGAAGGGGCTGCCCAGGGAAGGGGTCGAGTCCCCAGCCCTGGGGGGATTTAACAGCTGGGCAGGGGCGGTGCTGAGGGCCAGGGTTTGGGGGTGGGGCTGGCAGGGGGAGGGGGGGCGGTTGGACTTGATGCTCTGAAAGAGCTTTTCCAACCTAGACAATTCTATGATCCTATGATTCTATCTCCGCCCCGTGCCCAGCCTGCCCAGGCTGCAGATCCACGAACGCTTACGTCCAAGGCACCGCACCGCGCGTGGCGTGCGTAAAACCACGTCCCGGCCACGCGTGGTCCTACACGGGGCAGGTTTGGGGTCTGGCAAGGGCAGGGATCTCATTACAGCTGTCCCCACCCAGCCCGGAGCGTGGATGCAAGTCGGTGCGAGCAGCTCCTTGATGCCCCGTTTGACCCTTGCCGTTCGGAACGTGGCCTGATTTCCCATTTATTGCGCAGTATTAAAAGTCTGATCTAAAGGCGGAAGGAGCAGCCGCCCTGCAGGCTCTTCTGAAGCGGCTCGTCCTGATGGTATCTGAATGTGTCACAAGCATTAATTTTAGGAAGCCCTTGTGCAGCTCCTGTGACCTTTTACAGATACAGAGCGGTGGAGGAATGGTGGGGGGGGGGGGGGGGGTGATTTCTAAAATCTCCTGATTTTACTTCTCCGGCTGAAAGGAGAGGCCTGGGGCTGATATTTTGGTGTAAATCAGCACCACACAGCACTTCACATGCTCAAAGCACAGCTTTTACCTTTTCTTATGCAAATATCCTATTTGTGCAAAAATGGAGTGGCTTTTACTGGCTTCTTATCTGAAATGTTCCCCACTGAGTGAATTTAAAACAAAAATTATAGGAAAGGGCAGATATCAAGGAAAATTTCAACTGCAAATGCCTGATGTTTGACGAAGTCGTTGCAGATGGGTTTGCCCGTCCTGCGGGTCACGGAGGCTGGTCCCACCAACGGGGCAGCCTGGCTGGGTTTCAGCAGGGTTGAGCTGGTGCCCCGAGCCCGTGGGTCTGGACACAGCATCAGACCCTCTTCCCCTGCAGCCGTGCCCCTTCTAACAGGGTCAGGGCAAAGACGCTGTGCAAAACCAGATGTAGGCAGGCTGGAGGCATCCAGAGCAGGGCCACCAAGGTGACCCAAGGGCTGGGAAGCCTCTCTCAGCCCTATGGGGACGGGCTGGGAGAGCTGGGTTTGTCCAGCCCTGAGCAAAGGAGGCTCAGGGGGATCTCATCACCACGTACCAGTGCCTAAGGGGTGGCTACAGGGAAGATGGAGACTCCCTGTTCACAAGGGGTCCCATGGAGAGGGCAAGGGGCATGGACACAAGTCCCAGTTGGACACAAGAGGGAAATTTTTCCCCCTGAGAACAGCCACCCATCGGAATGATCTCCCCAGGGGAGGGGGCGACTCCACCACATTGGACACTGCCAAGCCTCAGCTGGACGGGGCGCTGGGCCATCTTGTCTGGGCTGGGCTCTTGCCCAGAAAGGTTGGGCCAGGTGATCCTTGAGGTCCCTTCCAACTTGAGATTCTGGGATTCTATGATCCTATGATTTCCCAGTTGGCTGCAAGCAAATGCCATGGCACATGCAAATGCCATAGCACCAAGTCCCCGTGCATCACCGCTGTCCCACTCCTCCAGCAAACAGAGACAGCATCTGTCAAAGGTGGGGCACGGGTGAGCGGGGAAAGCTGCGATAACTCTGGAGTACAATTTAATTCAAATCTTTTATACAGTTATTCCTGAATAATCCTGTCTCCCCTGCACACAGAGTATGGATAACTGAAATACTGAGCTGGGACCAGGCGTTCCTGGTTTTGTTCCATGTCAGAAAATAACGTTCTCAAAGGGTTGAATGCACTGCACAACTCAGGCGTATTTTTGGCAACACAAGTCTGATGCCACAAGTCTGCGAAGACAGAGGCACAGGTTGGGACCATCGCTCCCTCACTGGCAAGTGCAGCACGAGACACTAGTCCATTAGGATGGAAAGCAGCAGCCTCCTGTTTATCAATAGGGAAATCAATGTTCTCCTTCTCCAGCTAGTTCCCCGGGCTGCTGGCAGTGCTCCCACCCCAGAGCTCACCCCCCCTGGGCACGGGAGAGCCACATGCATGACATGGTGCCTGTGACTGATGGCTGCCCCTCAGTCTGTGTGCAACCCCTCAACCGAGACGTGGTTGTCTTATGGCTGTTACCAGAGGTGATGCCAGGCTCCTCTCCCCTCTGCTTCTAGGTTTTTAGTATTGATGCTTTTACCATAGAATCATTAAGGTTGGAAAAGACCTCCAAGATCATCAAGCCCAAGCATCAACCCAACACCCCCAGGCCTACTAAACCATGTCCCAAAGTGCCATGTCTACATGTTTTTTGAATACCCCCAGGGATGGGGACTCCACCACCTCTCTGGGCAGCCCCTTCCAGTGCTTGACCGCCCTTTCAGTAAAGAAATTTATCCAAATATCCAATCTAAGCCTCCCCTGATGCAAATTGAGGCCGTTTCCTCTTGTCCTGTCGTTAGCTGGGACTTGGGACTAATTTCTCTTGCAATTTGCAGTCCTCTCCTGGGATCGTGAGGGATGTCATTGTCAAGGGTCTGGTCATTGTCCACCTGGCACTAATGGCACTGATGCAGTGGCAGCCGGGGCATTTTTCTGGCTCTGGCAGGGGGGGGTGTTTAGTTGGGCTCAGCTTCAGCCCTGCTGGCAATGGCATGCCAGTGTCTTCCCCAGAGCAGGATATTTTGAAGTATATTCTTCCTGCTTTGGGGAAGATTTGGAGTATGAGTGAGTCACATTTCTTGGTGGATCCTTCTTTTTTTTTTTTTTTAAATTCCTGATGAGTTGACATTGCTTGATCACTCTCATTTGCTGTGTGCCAGGAGCAATGCTCCAGACCTCCACTAATTCTGCAGCGGCTTTGACTGACGTCTCGCCACGCTGTTTGTCGGTGCGCTGCCCTTATCAAATCCTAACAACCAAAATACACAAAGCAAACACTCATCTGAGATTAGGACCTAGAAAAGAGTAATTTTCCACCAAGGAAAAAGATTAGATGTAGATGCTGACAGCATCTTGGGCATTTTTCTAGCAAAAGAGTGCGGTACATGCTTGATTGGGATGGGTTAGAGGAACTGGATGATCTAAAATAACTAACTATAGCATTGCTTATCACCACAGTATCAAAATAGCGAAAATCAAATCAGTATGAGATGAACACAGACCCTAGCTGTAATCCAGATTAATTTCAGGTGAGCTACGATTGCATACTTCTTAAGATAAATGTACAGAAAATAAAATATTTCTCCAAGTACTCGAAAAGCAAAATGTGCTGTGAATTTAGTGGCATTTGTAAGACATTTAACACTCCAAATGACAAAACAGATCTCTGGAGAGGTCTATTTCATGGTATTTTTGTATTTTGCACCTTTGTCCAAAAAGAAAAGCCCAACGGTGTTGGTAAATTTCACATATAAATTTGACAAATAACAGCAAATAATCGAAAGTCTCTAGCCAGAATAAGGGCATCCCATGCACTGCCAGCACAGAACCATCAGCCAGCTTAAATAAAATGTGAACTGGAGCCTCCATTCCGGTGTGCAGTGAGCTTTGAGAAGAGTTACAGCAAGGTTTGATTATGTTTGTGTGCAGAAGTTATGTAAAGTAGTAGCACATCTGCATCAGGGAAACTAAGAAGTAAACCCAAACTTGAGTCTTGACATTAGATGTTAGATGAAAACACATCTTACTTCTTATTTACCTTGAACTCAATCTCTCTCGCTCCAACAAAACTGAAAGCAAATAGAATCTGAACCTTTAAATTAAAACAACCCCAAAACTCATTAATCATTTATTTTGGTCTCTCTTTTTTTTTTTTTTTTTTTACTTTACTTTCCCTAGTTCCCCCCTTTCTATTTTCACAAGTATTTCAAGTGCCACTATACAAGAAAAATCAGAAGTTAACTAAAACATAGCAGCCATGTTGAGTACTTTTCTGCCCCTGAGGCCGGTATTAGTGTTGAGTGGACCACGGTCTAGAGCTGCACCACTAAAGCAGGGAAATGCTCCTCGGCATGTATTACCTCAATGTCCTGGCTGAGCTTTTTAACGATGCTCGTAATGGTCTGGATGTGGTTTTCCAGCAGCTGCCGGGCAGCGGTCGCCCCGTGCTGATAACCTTTGCTTCCCTGGAGGTAGGAGATGATGTCGTCTTTGATTCGGAAAGCTTGATGGAGGAGGAAAGCCGTGGTCCTCTCCTGGCTGGATAACCGCCCTTCCAGCAGGCGAGCCCGTTCTCCAGCGCAGGGCGTGGGGGAAGGGTCTCTCCTGTGAACACCAAAAACCCTGCTGTCATGCCAGTCTTGGCAAGCAAGCCAAGGGATGTGAGTGTTGGCGGTCTCCTGCCCGCACTGGGACCAGTCTCGGCCCCGGCTGCCCAGATTGTCTGTTGCACCAGGGGCTTTGATGCTCACAGAATCCCAGAATCCCAGCATGGCCGTGGTTGGCAGGGCCCTTGGGAGCTCCCCCAGTGCCACCCCCCTGCCCAAGCAGGCTCACCCAGAGCAGGGGGCACAGGACAGCGGCCAGGCGGGGGTTGAAGATCTCCAGAGAAGGAGACTCCACAGCCCCCCTGGGCAGCCTGGGCCAGGGCTCCATCACCCTCACACTCAACAAGTTCTTCCTCCCATTCAACTGGAACCTGCACCCCTGCAATGCCACCAGTAACAGCAATCTCTCAGCGCAGGGCTGGCATCTGGTATTGACCCCATTAACGGCCTTGGTGACCTTAGTGGCATTTTTGCCACTATTTGGCAAAATCCATATGGCTTAAGGACCTCAGCTTATTTTTTAGAGGCTTTGAGGTACTTCTGTAATGTATCATCACTGCAGTCCTCATTTTAGCCTCTTCCTATTTCACTTTAAATGAAGGCAAAACCAACCACACCCCGTGACCACCTCTGGGGACACA
This sequence comes from Butorides virescens, assembly GCA_017310255.1. Lineage (NCBI taxonomy): Eukaryota > Metazoa > Chordata > Aves > Pelecaniformes > Ardeidae > Butorides > Butorides virescens. The sequence goes on along the minus strand of JADKXX010009360.1, from coordinate 16,640 downwards.
CCAGTAGATACGGTCATGCTCATGCAGAGCATCCCCAGGAGCACGCCCCGGCTGAGGGTGGCCAGGAGGAGAGCTCATGCCCAGTAGAGCAACACTTCTGTTTGGTTTTCCTTTACATTACTTACACCCACCCACCGGACAGAAGCCTGAAATCCCAATGATTTTCTTACAGCTGCCCCCTCCCCATCCGCCTGCTGAAACCCGGGGGAATGAGCCAGGCACTCAAATACGCCCAGCGGAACTGCGTATAAATATAGGAGAGGAAGGATGCTGCACGGATCTGAAACTGGCAGGTACAGAATGAAGCTGAATTTAGACAGGCATAATCTGGAGTTTGAGGGAAACTAGAGCCACCGTTTACTGTTTTTGTAAAAAGCTGGAGAGAGGCTTAATTACTGCAGAAATTTGGGCTTGCATGTTATCCAGAAAATGAAGTGTGCTTTATGTCTTAGTTTGACCTGAATGGCATAATTTTTTATGCTCTCAATGCTATAGAAGTACCCTTTCATCACGCAGTGCAGCTGAACTCTGTGGCTTAATGACGAATTAAAATACTCAGTTATTTGGGGAAGGAGTCATACACGTTTTCTCTTGATCTCTGCTTTTAGACTGCTATAAATAAAAGTTCTGATGTAAAAATAATCTTTAAAAAAGAGAGGAGAGGAGAAGGAAGTTCAGCCACCCTACTCAATCAATACACAAAATGCAAAGATGACGGTTTGATGGCTGAAGTGCGCCTGGGGATGCTCTGCAACAAATCTTACAGCCATATGGGCTGCAGTGATGCTCTGCAGCTGGCTTGTGCCTCTGCGTGCTGGGAGCTGCTTTACATTTGCCTGCGCAATTGAGGCTTTAAAATAAACATAACCTTTGGCAGCCATGGTGTACCAACGAGATCTGGACACTTAATTTCAGTCTCTTCTTGGTAAAAAACCCAAATATCAAAATCACAGAATTGTTTGGGTTGGGAAAGCCCTTTCAGCTCCCCCAGCCCAACCGCCCCCCTCCCCCTGCCATCCCACCCCCAAACCCTGGCCCTCAGCACCGCCCCTGCCCGGCTGTTAAATCCCCCCAGGGGTGGGGACTCGACCCCTTCCCTGGGCAGCCCCTTCCAGCCCCTGACAGCCCTTTGGGGAAGGAATTGTTCCCCAGGCCCAACCTCACCCTGCCCTGGCACAACTTGAGGCCGTTGCCCCTCGTCCCATCGCCCCTTCCCTGGGAGCAGAGCCCGACCCCCCCCGGCTCCCCCCTCCTCTCAGGCAGTTGTAGGGAGCGATGAGGGCTCCCCTCAGCCTCCTCTGCTCCAGGCTGAACCCCCCCAGCTCCCCCAGCCGCTCCCCAGCAGCCTGGGGCTCCAGACCCCTCCCCAGCTCCGCTGCCCTTCTCTGGACACGCTCCAGTGACCAGCTGACTCTCTTCTGCTTGTGACAGCAGAAGTCACTGCTGGAAAATGAGAAGTGTCCATAATCCATTTTTTTCCCCTTTAGTTTACAAAAGCATCTTGTTTCTTACAAACCATCCTTTTCAAAAACATAAAACCAAAAAAGATAATGTTTTAGAGGAAAATGGTTGCATGAGAACGTAAGTTCAGTGCAGTCCACTGATGCACAGCTGACCTTTCATAGCCAATCTCAAGAGGTCTGGTTATGGCAGCTTGACAAAATCTTACCTGACTTGTCCTTGACCATGACTGTAGACCCCAGTGCATGTGGGAGAGGACACCTCAACTCAATGTGCTCTTGGGTAAGTCTGAAGCGAGTCCCTACCACCTTGCACGTGCTGGGCACGCATCCAGCCACGCGCCCCACGGCCCCGCTGGCGCGCAGCAGTCCGAGAGCAATGCCTCAATCTCCGCCTCAGCCCCTCCCAGGGGTTCCAAAGGGCTGAAATGTATGATCTCTGGAGCTGTATTCCCCTTAACCTCTCTGCCTTTTCACCTGCCTTGCAGCCAGTTTCCTCCTGGGGAGTCCCAGGGGATCCCCCTCAGACCCTTCACCAGTAGCCGAGCTGGTCCAGTGACTCCGGTGACCAGAAGGGATGGGTTTTGCTCTCCTGTCCCCCTCTCCTGCTCTTTCCTCTATTCCTTTTCCCTGCTCCCAGTCACTTGGTCCCATTTTTGCATCCAGATCAGCACGGGGAGGGGAGGGGAGAGCTGAGGAGGCAGCAAAGCAAAAAAAAAAAAAAAACCCAAACCCACAAAAACTGGAAACCAGAGGTGACTCATCAGGCTAATGAGAAGTTTTGCTGTCACGATTACTGTCTCCAGCCCCTCGTGAAGGGCTGGAGCCTGCAGGATGCCTGTCACAGCCAGCTCCCAAACTCAGGGGACTTCTGAGCCTTCTCGTGTCACTGCTCTGGAAGCCCCCGCCGGCTGGACAGACTCCAAGGAAGCTGCCGCCGGCTTGGAGTGCGTCTCTAAATGCCAACGTCTGGGAGCACGGGAGATGGCTACCTCATGTCATCTTCCACGGATACCTTCCTCCCTGCCACGAGGCTGGGACTGCTTTGGTAGAACTAACACGGATTTAGGAGGTCCAAGCCACTTTGATTTATTAATGACCTCCTTCAGAGGAGCTGAGCGTGTGCATTAAGCTAACCCTCCAATCTACTGCTCTAAACACATCAATTATTGTTAGCAGTCATAATTAACCGCTGAGTGGAGAAGCCAAGAAGGTTTTCAGATTCCAAAGTACTTTACACCAGCTGCTCCTCCCGTGTCAGGATGCAGGCAGAGCCATCTCTCATGGCTCAGGGCGAATCCAGATGAGATGCTCCGGTCTCCAGCCGAAGTGCTAAAGCGTGCGTGCTGATGGACTTAAGTATCCAGGTATTACCAGCAGAGGTACTGCTAGAAAATTAAGAATAAGAGCTCCCTGGTCCTGGATAAGCCTCAGTCACTGCTCCTGCAAGGCTGAGGTTTCGAGAGCCAGGAGGAACCGGCTGTATCAGAGGACATCCCAAACCCTGAGCTCGGGTGCGATGGGGTGCTCAGGAGAAAGCACGCCACGCAGCTAAAGAAGGAAACAAAGTGGGGAAGCAGGATCAGCCCAGTTGGGTCTGCAGTCTGGCTCTAGCAGAGGTGATGGGAGCAGGATGGAGGTGGGAAGGGGAGAGCCAAGAGGTCGGTGAAGGCAATCTGGGTCATACCACTCTCATTTTATCAAGTAGGAGAAAAATGAAAGTGCCTCTGTGTGACAGCCCCAGCCCCTCTTCCACCCTTGACAAGTGTCCCTGGAGAGGTACAGAGGCTGCTGCAGGTCCCAGCTGCACATTCACACCCCTCTTTTGGAAATCTCTTTGGGAGAGGCAAAACCAGGGCTTGCCACGGGCCATTGGAGACCACACTTTAGCTTCTTGTGTTAAGCAGAGCCCCATTCAAAACGTCCTGGGAACAGACTGCTGGTCGGCAGTTTTATAGCCCCTCACCAAAATAACCCCTCCCGCTGTTCCTGCTTCCCATGGCCTTCCCCTTCCCTCCAGCCCAGATGCCTTCAGTTCCCTGAGGTTCCCTGGGACCCTTCCCTCCCTCCCAGTAACACAGCCCACAGCTCCACTCCACCAAAGACGACGAAATAAAATGACATATAATTAAACGAATGACCCTCACTTCACACTGGCGATCAGCAGTGACACTTCTCTGCAGCTCTGCAGGACTACCGATTCTCTCTGAACTTGCAGGAAATTCAAAACTTTGAGCCATAAGCTTCCATCAAACCAGTTGGAAATGCCCAAGGAATTAAAAAATAGTTAAAAGGAGAGCAACTTCACTTTCCTGGAAAAGCAGAATAACAGCACTGCAGGGACGCTTGCAGGGGAATATTGCACACAGGGAGAAAAAAATATTCAAATGGGGCAGACACGCCTGGATGCTGTATTTCCTGGATTCCCTTTGTTTATTTTTGTTAATGCTTCAGTCAAATAAAAAAATAAAAAAAAAAGGAGTGGCGTTTGGCTCCTCGCAAAGCACTTCATTGTTCTGCCAGTGGGGCTACGAGCACGTCCCAACAGACCTTTCTGGCGGCGCAGCTGCAGCTTCAGCTTTGGGAAGGCAAGTGTAAGCCAGTGGCCTGCAGGGTCAAAGAGATCGCAGGAAAATACCAAGAAAATTGGGAGGAGGATCGTTTATAAATGTGACACCGAGGGCAGTTAAACAACTCGCTGTTGCTTAAAGATGTCCCTCAGTTCTATGAAAAAAAAAAAAAAAGAGTGATCTACCGTGACGGCCCTTCATGGTTGTGAGTAACCAACACGCGCCTTCAACTCGCCTGAACCTTGAATGTTCTCGGTAGATGCAAATCCATCCTCATTTCTCTGCTTATTCAGCAGAGAGCAGGCAAGGATACAGCTTAAAGAGAATCTGGACTTTTTCTGGTCGGGCTGTTGGTAGGGGCATAAGATAAAATCCACCTAAGACCTAACTACAGAATATATTTTTGGTGCGTTGTTGCAGGACACATTCCCGACATGGGGACTTTCTCACCAGCGTGTCCCTCCCTGACCAGCCGCCCCCACCAGGGTGCCAATGCCAAATGTGAGTCCTGCACTGCGCGATGCTCTCTGATGGAAGGGGAGGGCTGAGGAAGCAGGGATGCTCCCCAGAGCTGAAAAACAGCTCCAGTCCACCTTGAGCTGCTGCGCGACCGAGTCAATTCATACATTGCATGAATCATTTATTTCTGTGTGGCTTTTGGAAATCTGCATCCGAGGAAGAATTTCTGTAACTGCCGGCGGGCAGTTTGCCAGCGACTCCGTGTACCAAAAATTTTCACCTGCTGGGGGTAGAGCAGTTTGGGCTTTTCACAGAATCACAGAATTGCAAGGGTTGGAAGGGACCTCGGGAGATCATCCAGTCCCACCCCCCTGCCCAAGCAGGCTCTCCTAGAGCATGTTACACAGGACTTCGTCCAGGCAGGGGTTGAATATCTCCAGAGAAGGAGACTCCACAGCCCCCCTGGGCAGCCTGGGCCAGGGCTCTGTCACCCTCAGAGTAAAGAAGTTTTTCCTCCGATTCAACTGAAACCTCTTATGTTTCAGTTTGCACCCGTTGCCCCTAGTCCTGTCACTGGACACCACTGCAAACAGACTGCTTCCGTCCTCGTGACTTCCGCCCTTAAGATATTTGTAGGTGTTGATGAGGTCCCCTCTCAGCCTTCTCTTCTCCAGGCTGAACAAGCCCAGCTCCCTCAGCCTTTCCTCCTAGGGGAGATGCTCCAGTCCCCCCATCATCCTCGTTGCCCTCCTCTGGACTCTCTCCAGGAGTTCCTCATCTTTCTTGAACTGGGGAGCCCAGAACTGGACCCAGTGCTCCAGGTGGGGTCTCCCCAGGGCAGAGCAGAGGGGGAGGAGAACCTCCCTCACCCTGCTGGCCACGCTCCTCTTGATGCACCCCAGGATGCCCTTGGCCTTCTTGGCACCAAGGGCACCCTGCTGGCTCATGGCCACCTTGTCGTCACTCTGCCCTTCCTGCCGTGTCACCATCACCTCTTCTTCCCCAGTATAACCCAGCTGCAGGTTTTTCCCTTCTCCCCTAAGAACCAAGGGACCGCCCCTGCTGTGCAGAAGCCCTGTTAAAAAATACCAAGGCCAGTTTGAAGAGCTGCCTGCAACGCACAGTAAATCGGGCCACGCAGGATGGTTTCACTGGAGCCACTTTAGCGCAGACCTTTAAAAATCCTTCCAAACCTTGCGGCAGAAATTTGCTGCACAGCAGTATAAATGACGTGCAGCTGCTGTTGCAATACAGTGACCACTGTTTACCTCCCAGCTCAGCTGCTATAAACATTTCCCGTACTTCAGCATGGGAAAAAAATCTCCGTACAGGAAAGCCCAGAGCCCTGTAGCATCTCGTATCTGGTTTTCCCTACGCGCAGCAACTACCCACAGCAGCTTCCGCGCGTGCAGAGGCTCCAGATGTGGTCGGGAGGGACCGAGCCCGGTGAGACTCGACCGCTCTGAGGCAGGTGACCTTGAGGAGTCATCGAAGCCAATGGCTTAAAACGTGACGCTTTGGCCAATGAAGTGAACAACCAGAAGTGTCAACATTTTAAGAAGAGTTCTCGTTAGCTTATTCTCCCAGCTAGGGGAATTATCTGGCCAAACGTTCGAGACACGGGCTGGAGGCAGCGCTATTTCTCAAGCAGAAGCCGCAGGGTGCCAAGCGAAGCGTGGACCTGTGAGCCTGTAACTCCACACGCTGGGGCGGCCGGGGGACCGTGTGCCCCGAAATCGGCGGCTCCAAAGGGCAGGAGCTCCAGTGGCGGCCAGCAAGGGCACCGGGGCAGGACGCAGCCTGGGCTGGTATTTGGGCTGACTCCAGCATGACATCGGTGCTGTGGCTTCATCTTCCTCGGCCATTGCATGCGGAAGACCGGACTCCTGACACCGACCAATGTGATCTCCAGAAGCCGTTTATTATACATTTGCATACAGCTTTTATATTCTTCCAAGCCCCGTACACACGATCACGTATACTTTTCTAATTCGTACATACTACTGTCTATCCAACAAGCATATAAGCCTCCAGCTCAGTCATTGGTTATTTCATTGTCATCATAGAATCATAGAATCATAGAATCACAGAATCACTTTGGTTGGAAAAGCCCTTTAAGATCATCGAGTCCAACCTTTAACCTAACCCTGCCATCCCACCACTAAACCCTGTCCCTCAGCACCTCATCCATCCTTCTTTTAAATCCCTCCAGGGATGGGGACTCGACCACCTCCCTGGGCAGCCCATTCCAGAGCCTGACAACCCTTTCGGTGAAGAAGTTTTTCCTAATGTCCAACCTAAACCTGCCCTGGCGCAACTTCAGACCATTCCCCCTTGTCCTATCATCTTATCCTGCTTGCGGTTACTGCTTCTCTACTCTAGCAACTAAATTCCGTATTCTGGCTAAGCATTTCCCCTTTAATAGCATTCCGACCTTATCTAGGACTTAATGTCCTCGTTCCGCTAGGAATGTATCCACAGTTGCAGAAATGCAAGAGCAGCACCTCTGCTGCGGATGCACAAGCATGGACAGGAGGGACCCATGTGAATCATAGAATCATAGAATGGTTTGGGTGGGAAGGGACCCCCAGAGGTCACCCAGCCCAACCCCCCTGCAGGAGCAGGGACACCTTGAACCACATCAGGTTGCTCACAGCCCCGTCCAACCTGGCCTGGGATGTTCCCAGGGATGAAGGGGGGTAGAAGGCCAAGTGCTGCCTCAACAGCCATGCAGATGGCTCTACCAGCTCCAATACGAATATGCACAGGGGTGTGTGGAGGTAAAAGCCTCCCTGGGAGCTCAACATGCAGAAAGTTCATGATATTCATTGGCTGTCTACAAAATGCTCCTGGTGTAGCGGTGGGCGGGTGGTGAGCGGCGTGAGGAGAAGCTAGGAGCTTCACAAGTCCCACAGCTCTCCAAAGAGCATGGGAAGCCCAGAGGCACAGGTCGTGGCAATGACGGAGATCTGATTTCAGGAAAATAGCCCTGGCCGGTTCCAGCAGAGCGCAGAGCTCGGGGCAGGCTAGGTCGGGAGGTTGGGAAAGGGCAGCAGCATCTTGGCACGGGGCTGGAACTGCTCTTGCAGGGTGAGGGAGGCGCAACGGCCGCCGCCGTGCAAAGCACCACGTGGAGCTCGGGGGGAGCCTCAGCGGTCCCGAGGCAGTGCATTACCGGGGTGTGGAGGTTGGCAGAGGCTCAGGGCGAATCGCCCAGCCCATCATAACAATTTTCATCCCTGTTGCGGAGAGGATGCCACGGGGGCCGGCTCGCTGATACCAACGCTCCTCCACGCGGAGCCGTGCGTTTCATAACCCGGGTGAGATGGCTGAGGTTGCCCCCCGCAGGGAAGGGCTGTAGCGGGGGAGCCAACGCACGCTGCGAGATGGTGAGTTGCCTTTATTTACATTGCTCTCGAATGGAACCGTCAGTGGTGTGACTCACTTGTATCTAGATAAATAGGATGGAAATAGTGATGTCTGTCCGAGAACACCGAACTTAAGGTCCCTCTTCTAAAATTATTGTCCCTTGAGGCTAGGAGTAAGCCAAGGAAATGTTCGCCAAGTAGTTTATTTTTAATTTAATATATTTAATACTAACATATATTTAATATATTTTAAATTTTCTCTATGTATAAACGCCACGAAGCACTAGCTGATTTCTATTTTATATACTACAGAGTGCTTAATTCTACTGCTAATCAAATAAATCATTATGAAGGCTTCTGCATGAGGAGAAACGAGACTATAAAACAGGCACAGAATTGCATCGCAGTTGCAGAGACGGTCTCTTAAATAACCAGTGCACAAGACAGACGCGTGCAATCCCTCATAAAGCAAAAAGTACAGCAAAGTAACTGTAAGCGCAGCACGGAGGGGCCACAATTTCGGCCGTGCACCCGGCTGTACCGGTGGCTTTTTGTCTCACGGGGCTGTAATGCCCATAGGGGGGTTGGACCAGCAGCAGGGCGAAGGTCTGACCACCCCCATCCCACCCCTGCCCCACGATGCTCCCGTGGGCTTCTGCCCACCCTGGAGTAACAAGGGTGGGGATTTTGGGGTCGTTTAGCTGTTTTTCCACATGGTTTCTCAAGAAGCAGCAGAGCACAGTCTGGGACATGGGAGACAAGGCCGGTGGGCAACCCGGAGTGGGGATGAGCAGAAAGTATTTGATGTGTTTAACTCCGGGCATGTTCCTTGCTAAAACCAATCACAAATGTTTAGCAGCGTATCCACACTAACGATTTGTCAGCATTGCCTAATTGCTTCTGTCACGAATTAAATAACCCCAGCGCTCTTGTTAGCAATTCCCGGATAACATCTGTTGAACGGGAGGTTACTAAGCAATGATAATGATCGAAGGAGATCGGCAAATGGCTTCCTCGTCCCGCTGCTGCGCTCAGATCCCTCTCCTGAATTTTTATTTAAACCAGGCTGAAACATGAGCTGTCTCTTCCCATACTGGATAAAACCCAGACAAGCTGGGATGCCTTGCAGAGCTGGGTTTAGAGCTGTTGAGTACACCAGGTATCGTTGAGTAGACCATTTAACAGCAGGAAAAACCCACATCAGTGAGAATTTTATGGGAAAATGGCTCGGACTGGGATTGGTACTGGCTGCCTCTGCCATGAAGCTGAGAGCTGCACTCCGGGGGCAGCAGCTTGGCCAGTGGCCAAAGCCCTTCCCACGGCCACCTCCACGAGGCTGCAAACAGGCACGCCGAGAGGAGTCCAGGGGGTTTAGGGATGCCCTTGGGAAAGGGGTGCGTGGCTTCGGTACCGCACCACGCCAGCAGCACGGACACCATGGGGTGTGAACACGGGCCTCGGGCTGGGAGGATTCACTTTTTTTCCTTCTTGGTAGCACTCTTGGTTCATCCCCCAGCTTGCTTACTTTGGCTTTCTGAGGTTTTGCAACCCTGAGGGCTGCTGTGCTCCTTTGGCTGGACTTCCCATGGAACACGTTCCATCAGGTGGCCTTGCGGTGGCTAAACACAGGGGACAACCTTCAGCGATTGATCTTGACTCGTGTTTTGACACGGGATCAAATCTCCAGAACCGGAGCCCAAACCTGACATTTTATTGCCCGTCCACCACACGCAAAATTCTAACGTTAATGATATAATTGCCCTCACATTTTTATCACCACAGCAAGTTGGTGGCACATATGCCTGTAACAGCCTAAAAGCAGAGATGCCAAACGCATGCAGAACATTTTAAAATAGAAAGTCTTTCGAGAGAAATCAGTCTGCAATGCTGCGGAAGGACACGTATTCAGCTAGTACAAAATTGTGTAATTGCAGGTATTTTCCCCTTTTGCCACGACCAGTTTCTGTCCCTGTTTACAGTGGCAAATGGAGGAAAAGTAATTAATACTTGTAAGCGTTTTAACTAGCTGGCTCTGCTCGTCTGAGGCTGCACGTCTCTGCCGGAGCTGGAGGAGGATGCTGTCTGCGGGTGGTGTAACCCGTCTGTTCTAAGAAGTCCAGCTGCAGGCCTTACTTGCTGTGTCACTTAATGACATTTACAAAACATCCCCCCATCACCTGCCTGGGACAGTTTCGGTGCTGAACGAAAAACACTTGCAGAAAGGTCTGTCTTCCAGCCCTCCAGCCTGGCACCTTCCAGGGCTTCCCTCTTTTTCTGAGAACCCTCCCTGGAGAGGCTCTGGAGGCAGAGTCTTCCTTATTCTGGCTATGGGCAGGTTCAGAAGACACAGATGTGCTCAGAGGAGTCATCAGACCTTTGAAAAACCTCTCAAAACGAGGCTGGAAATAAGGATTAACTAAAAGGCTCGGCAAAGGAAAGCTCGGAGAGTTCTGTGGTTTTGTGCATTGACTGCCTGGACGCGGGCATTCACGTGCACAGAGCACCAGGAGATGTTGGTGCCATGGACCTGGGGTACCAGCTCCTCTGTACCTCTGCCCACCGCTGCCTGGAGCACAAAGCTCATCCTTGTCAGGCCACACCTGGAATCCTGTGCACAGTTCTGGTCCCTGCTGTACAAAAAAAGACGTGGACAGGCTGAAGGGGGTCCAGAGCAGGGCCACCAAGGTGACCCAAGGGCTGGGAAGCCTCTCTCAGCCCTATGGGGATGGGCTGGGAGAGCTGGGTTTGTCCAGCCCTGAGCAAAGGAGGCTCAGGGAGATCTCATCACCACGTACCAGTGCCTAAGGGGTGGCTACAGGGGAGATGGAGACTCCCTGTTCACAAGGGGTCCCATGGAGAGGGCAAGGGGCATGGACACAAGTCCCAATTGGACACAAGAGGGAAATTTTTCCCCCTGAGAACAGCCACCCATCGGAATGGTCTCCCCAGGGGAGGGGGTGACTCCACCACATTGGACACTGCCAAGCCTCAGCTGGACAGGGCGCTGGGCCATCTTGTCTAGGCTGGGCTCTTGCCCAGAAAGGTTGGGCCAGATGGTCCTTGAGGTTGCTTCCAAGCTGGGATTTATGATTCTGTGATTCTGTGATTCTATGATTCTATGATTCTATGATTCTATGATTCTACGATTCTGTGATTCTATGATTCTTAGCCCCACACTGCAGAAGGCTGGGACTCAAGTAGCGGGCTCAACAGTTTTAGGTGGGCTTTCAGCACATCCGCAAGATGTTTTAGACCTTCCTGAGAGTAGGGCACTGCCTCTGTTAACCTGGGCTTTCTCTCCAATGCCTTCATGAACACTGCCAGACCCAGCAGGTCGGTGAGCTGGGGCTGGTTTCCCAGGGAAAAGTCTGATTTCAGACCCAGGAGGAACAACCTTTGCTTTTGTCCAGATGAATCCTCTCCACGTGGAGGATGGCAATGAGGATGATGAGGAACAGGCTCTATAAACAAGCAGCAAGGCCCTGAGTTCCTGGGGCTGCCAAGCCCATGGAAGCATTCATTTTCAAAGAACAGCAGTGATAGGTTTTATTAGATAACCCAACATGGCAAAACGCGTTGACTGGCATCAGACAAGGCACATTGAGGAGGAGAATATCCAGACTGGTAAAGCTGGGAGATGATCATGGTTTAAAATCACATACACCAGGAAGAAATTCTGTTTTCAGCAATTCAGAAACAACTTTCTCAAAACCAGAACGTTTGCATCAGTATTGTCAAAACCAACACCTTCAGTGCATAAATGTCTACAGTGACTTCCATACTGTGAAAACTCATATAGATGCTTGATAAGAAATGGACTGCAAAATAAACATTTTCCTAACACTGCTCATGAGAAATCTGAATAAATGACCATAACATACTTCTGTCTGTCTGGCATTGCTTGCACTGCATCATCAATTATGAATGCATAAATTAAGCTTGATAATACACATGGTTATGATTCTGTAAGAAAAACCACGGTGAAGAGTTTCTGGAATTCAAGTGTCTGAGCTGGTGCTACGTATGTAATACCCGCTTAGGCAAGAGCAGTTTCGTATATATGCTTCTTAATTAAAAAAAAGTTTTAAAAGTATAGAAAATAACAGAGCTATGGACTGGGGCTTTTTGTGTCAATACCACCCTGGTGCCACAATGGCACTGAGTTGTCCCCTTCCACGGCAGCAACTGAAAGCCTCAGGAAAGCCACAGACCGACTGCCTTACCCCGAGACCGGTAGTTTGCCTCTCCCCTTTGTCTTTCGCAACTTTGGCTAATCTTAATCCCAGACAGCCAGAGCTCCAGAAGCAATTGCCAAGGAAACAAAAGTCATGGCCAGACGGCACCGGACTCAACTCCCCCTGCAGCCAGCGGCCACTGCCCTGGTTTGCTGGGTGGACCAGAACAACAGCGAGCGAACCACAGACGTGCCTGCTGCTAACCTCCCCAAAATCCTGTCCCCTGGGAGCAGTCAAAACCCTGTAAATTAAAGTAAGAGCTGAAAGGTGCCCAAAACTTGCCTCCTTAGCATGTTGGAGCAGAAGCAGCCAGGCAGAAGGGGACACCGGGTGCCCGGTCGATGGGGACGGCCGCTGCCAAGAGGTTTGTGTTTGCTCTTGTCTCCAGGAAACCCCAGTGCCTGCTCCGAGGAGGAATTGTGCGGGGGATTAGGAGCTGTGTTCCTCTCGCATATCCCATCTAAACTGCCGTGCTCCAGCCCTGGTCCCTCGCCCTCATCTAGGAAAGGGTGGTGGGGCTGAGGAGCTGCTGCTTTCCCAGCCCGGCAGGAGAGGAGGCGCGTGGGGGTCCCAGGGGCGATGAACCCTCCCCAGCAGCACCGCACGGGCTGCCCCGTGGTGGGGGCTCAGCCCCATCGCTGGAGGGGTGTGGGTTCCTCCATCTCCAGCTGAGAAGACCGCTTCAGCTCCATGTTCAACATCTACCCAGGAAAACATCGTCACGGTGGGTTGCCCTTCAAGCAAAATATATAATCACGGGTGAATAAATTTCACGTGATTCAGGGAGTGCGTTGGCACGTTTGCAGATAATTTCTGCAAGACAAGTTGCACGAGACCTTGCAGGAACCTCTTCTGAAGACTGTTGTCACTACTGTTTGCCTGCTAGTTGTCGTTTCAAGCAGTGTCCAAGGGCTTGAGAGCTGATTTGGCAGAAACACCCAACATCGTTCTTCATTTCCAGGTGGGCTGGAGCAATGCAAAGCTACAGCCAGCATAAATGAGATGGATGTCCAAGAAATGGTAAACGCTGCTGTTTCCATGCAAGGTCTCGCACACAGGGCAGCTGGTGGTAAGATGGAATTCTAATAATAGCAAACCTTCAGTTTGGTTGATAAATTAGGCAATAACCTTACTTCTAGGGTGTTCCTTTCCATCAGCATGTATAGAGTGGATGCCCTCATCAGGATCTGGTGGGACCAGACATGAACAGATCACAGTGTAAATGACCAGAGAATCACATCTGGCAGCCCTCTCCATATCAGTGAAATCTTGTAGTTTTCTGCTTGTGTTATGCAGCGTGGATGTGCAGGGGACAGCACAGAGCTGATCATGCCAAGATGCAAAACACAAAACGACAGTCCTCTCCTTTCTGTTGATGCTTCTGCAAATGGGAAATGACTGTCGTCTTCCACAAACGTATGTCAAAAACAAGAGCTGAATACGTAAGAAAACTAAAAGGCCCGTAAGGAAATATCTCTGACAATAGGCATTATTTTAGCTTGATATAACGGCCTACGAATCAGTTTAAATCCTGCTATGGCACTGTAGAGGTAAAGCATCATATAGCAACAGCCGGATGGCTCCACTAGGGCAGCAAAACCCTCCACAGCCAAACATCTGGGCACCCCTTCTCAGCTCTGCTCCCGTGAAAACAACCTGGGAAGCCACCCTAAGGTGGCGCTTGGAAGTTTGGCAGTGCTGAATGCTGGAAGAGGTGAGAGTCCTGTCTTGTCCCACCCATTTTAGGAAAGACATCAACCTCCTCGCTGAAAGAAATCTGCCTTGTGACTCCCCCAGGGGTGACACAACCCCAGGCGATATCACAGCACTTGTCTCTTCTGAGAGGATGAACAGCATTTTACCATTAATCTGGGGAGGAATTAGAGGGGAACCAAGTCCAAAATCCTCCACAACTGGCTGCTTCAAATTTATCTCCGTGCCCTCTCTTATCCCCAAGCATCTCCTTTCCTCCCTCCAAAATACAACCAGAAGACCAGAAGAGGAACTCCACATACAATTTATCAGCTGCTGAGGGAAAGGACCACCCTAGAAGTAGGGTTATTGCCTAATTCATCAACCAAACTGAAGGTTTGCTATTGTTAGAAACTCAGATCCATTGAGTACCAAAGCTTGCAAGGAAAGTTTGTGGATAGAAAATACGATGGAAAACTGAATTCATCACCAATACATGAAAAAAAAGATATGTAGTGATTTAAATAGGAAGTTTAAATGATTTATGTACATTTTCCAAGACTTATTTCAAGACTCTCCGTGCACCTCTGCAGCTAACAGAATGTTTAAACTACTTGTCAGGCAGAAGGTAGCTAGGAAGAGAGATATATGCTCCTTATATATATAAATATTGCTTTCTGCTCCTTTTATATGCATGTTTCTTTCACAGTAACAATGCCCTGCAGAGGCATAATGGTCGGTAGTGGGATGATAAGGTTGAGACAAGGAAGGCCCTGAGTGCAATCATCTGAAAAATGAAGAGTCAGAGCAGAAGTTTCTCATGGGGAGTCAGAGACTCACAATTTATTTCTTTGCCTCCTGGAAAAGGGAGGAAGTGGTTTTTTGGTTTTTGTTCCTGTTTCTCAACCCATGGAGTAAATCTGAGCTGTGATCCCAGCCCCAAAGAACTGTATTTTGGTGGCAAACAGAACCCAATAAAAAGTGCTGAGCAGAGAACCTGAAATCTAGCCAAAAGCCAAAGTTTCTCTTCTTGAGGGGAAGAAGACAGAGTAACTGAAAATTGTTATAAAATGTGGCAATAGCTATTGTATTCTGAATTTTTATCAGGGAATGACCCTGAGAAGTACGAGGTGAACCACACACATTTGAGCTTTCTGGAATGCGTCCTCAGCTGGTTGCTCTCTTAATGGATCCCACCGGGTTTGGACAACATTTGCAAGAAAACAAAGAGGAGTGATGACTGGGAAATCCTGAACATAAGAAAAGCTCAAAGTAATAATAATAAATTATCTTATTTACAGAGCTGGTCTCTCTTTCATGCCAAAAAATTTTATTGCTCAAATTGAGTGGTGGAAATTCTTTTTCCAAAGAGAAGAATGAAGACATAATTAATCACACTTAGATATTAAACTTGAAAAGCCTTAAGCTTCATTGGAAAACCTGTATTTTACCATATAAAGGAAACAGACTCTCTTAAGTTGCTCTCTTAAATTACTCTCTTAAGTTACTTCTAAGCAGCTGTAGTAAGAGTTTGAAGATACCAATTTTGTTACTTATTAAAACACAGTTAGTGACATACTGTCGTTTAAAAAAAGAAGAAAAATCCAGAGTTGCACAGCACTGGATAGGGGGATTATTTTTTTTTCTAGCCCCTCCAAAGCAGAGAAAAAACATACCCTTAGCAAGTATTGCTATAGACTTAAAATTCATTTGCACTGCAAAATATTTCAATGCTGTAGTGTCACCTGTCAACATCTGGATATTAGAGTAAGTATTATTGAAACAAGATAGAATAGCCTGTCCTACAGCAGGTAGGACAGAAGACAACGGGGTAGACCCACTGTTTTCTTAAGTTAGTGACCGAAACACCTGGATTTTAGGCATCTGGTTGGCGGAGCAGCATGCAAGTTGCTGGGCTGGGTAGCAGGTCCCCGTGCTCCCCACAGACCCGCCGCTAGCACTGACCTTTGAAAGATGCAACGGGAGGCCCCTCTTTGCCCAGCAAGGGCCAGCACGTCCAGGGCTGGTGCAGTAGAGCAGGTTCTGCTGCAGCCCTCTGCTGGGACCTTCGAAGTCTTGTTTAACATCTTTACCAACGACCTGGACGAGGGGATTGAGTGTGCCCTCAGTCAGTTTGCAGATGACACCAAACTGGGTGGGAGTGTGGATCTGCTGGAGGGGAGGGGGGCTCTGCAGGGGGACCTGGCCAAGGCCAACTGTATGAAGTTCAACAAGGCCAAGGGCTGGGTCCTGCCCGGGGGTCACCACAACCCCAGGCAGCGCTCCAGGCGTGGGGCAGAGGGGCTGGAAAGGTGCCCGGGGGAAAAGGGCCTGGGGGGGTTGGTGGAGAGGGGGCTGGAGAGGAGCCAGCAGGGTGCCCAGGTGGCCAAGAGGGCCAGCGCCATCCTGGCTTGGATCAGGGGTGGTGTGGCCAGCAGGAGCAGGACAGGGACCGTGCCCCTGTGCTGGGCACTGGGGGGGCCGCCCCTCGACTGCTGGGGTCAGGGTTGGGCCCCTCCCTCCCCGAAGGCCCTGGGGGGGCTGGAGCGTGTCCAGAGAAGGGCAGCGGAGCTGGGGAGGGGTCTGGAGCCCCAGGCTGCTGGGGAGCGGCTGGGGGAGCTGGGGGGGTTCAGCCTGGAGCAGAGGAGGCTGAGGGGAGCCCTCATCGCTCCCTGCCTGAGAGGAGGGGGGAGCCGGGGGGGTCGGGCTCTGCTCCCAGGGAAGGGGCGATGGGACGAGGGGCAACGGCCTCAAGTTGTGCCAGGGCAGGGTGAGGTTGGGCCTGGGGAACAATTCCTTCCCCAAAGGGCTGTCAGGGGCTGGAAGGGGCTGCCCAGGGAAGGGGTCGAGTCCCCA